>PVHP010002899.1:33709-83846 GCA_004024765.1 Zapus hudsonius | reverse complement strand
ACTATGAAAAATAATTTTTCTGGGTATAATAGTTTGGGTTGGAAGTTGTGGTCTTTCAATATTTGAAATATATTCTTCCAAGTCCTTTGTGCTTAGAGTTTTCTTTGAAAACTCAGCCTGCCTTTGTATGTAACTTGATGTTTTGTAGTTGGTGTTTTGATTGCAATGACATTAGGAGTTATCTTTCTGGTCTTATCCATTTAATGTTCTGGATGTCTCTACCTGGATTGGTGTCTTTTCCCTTAGATTTATGAAAATTTCTTGCACATTTATTACAAACATTTTCAATGCTTTTGAGCTGAAGTTCTCCTATGCCAATTATTCATAAATTTATTCTTTTCATGGTATCCTAAATATCTCTCATGTCCTGTTCATACATTTAAAAATAATTTTATTTATTTATTTGCAAGAAGAGAGAGTGGTATAGAGAAAGGGAGAATAAGAATGAGCACACCAGGGTCTACTACCACAGCAAAAAAACTCCAGACACATCTGCTGCTTTGTGCATCTGGTTTTATATGGGTCCTAGGGATATGAACCTGGGCCATAAGGCTTTGTGTACCTTCAATGGCTGAGCCATCTCTCCAGCCTCTCTTCATACTTTTTGGAACTTCTCATTGGTATTCACTAACTGCTCCAATTCCTCTACCCTGTGTGCAAGGCAGTATATTTGCCCTTCACTTGATTCACTCTATTTTTTGAGGCTTTCCATGGAGCT
This sequence comes from Zapus hudsonius, assembly GCA_004024765.1. Classification (NCBI taxonomy): domain Eukaryota; kingdom Metazoa; phylum Chordata; class Mammalia; order Rodentia; family Dipodidae; genus Zapus; species Zapus hudsonius. The sequence goes on along the minus strand of PVHP010002899.1, from coordinate 83,128 downwards.
TTTTATTAGTTATATTTTTCATTTCCAGTATCATTTCAGGGTTTTTTTTTTTTTTGGTACGTCTTTGTTGAATTCCATTTTTGTATCATGTTTTTACTTCCTTATGTCATTTAACTGTTTTTGTTCTCTTTAAATTCATCCAAACATTTATTTGTTACCTTTTTTAATTCATTCACTCATTTTTTTTTGTGTTTTCTTAAATTTCATTCAAGTGTTTATTCATGTCCTCTGTGAGTTCTTTCACGATTTGAATTATTTTTAGAGTTCTCTATATGTAGCTATCATGGGTTGGATACTTTACTATATAATTGCTGATTCTTGGAGGAAATATTGCTTTGGTTGGTCATGTCATCCGTTTTGCACTGAGACTTGCCTATCAGGACATAACCCTTTGCCATAGTGTATTATCATTTCCTTGACTCTCTTCCACATTCTCCTGAAACTATCTCAAAACACCTTCTACATTTTCATTTCTATATTTGAATACTTCTTTTACATAAATTCATGGTGTATTTTGATTCAATAATTCCTACTTTACTAGAAAATATTCTTTTTTAATGTGGCCAATTAATTTTGCATCATATTTATTTTATATTATTGAAGTTATATTTTGTTCTTTAAGAATATGGTTGGAGGTCCTTATGACCTCTATTCTTTGTATTTTTGGGTTTGTGTTTTTCATATTGATTATACTCAATTTTTATTTGGTTGCTGAGAATTTTAATATGTTAAGGCTTTAAGTATACAAATATATTAGCATATTTCTATAAATCACATTTGTAAAGAATTTATTCTTTGAGTGTTTTGTATATTTCATAGATATGCTTCTTATATACATACATAATTTTTTCTGTGAGATTTCTAATTTAAGTCAAAACTGCATATTTCTAAGAGGGTTAAGCTTACTTTGGTTAATTCCCTGAATTGATTAATCCCAAATAAAAAACCCTTTTATATTTTTATGGAGTTTCTCAGAGAAGAATGACTTTATACTAGGAAACTGAAAAGTAGTTACAACCTATTGTTTGGGATCAATCTATGTTTACTGCTTTGTTACTCTTATTGAGCCCCAAGTGTGACACTCTCTTTGTTCTTCTCTTCATGTGGCAAATTCATTTTTATTGCATATCTACACTGGATTGTTATCACTGAAGTCTGGAGCTTTGGTAAGGGATTTTTATTTATTATTGATATTAGACTTTTATGCTGGTACCTAACCAGTGTTACTGTCAATGGGAACTGAAATAATTATGGATTTGAAAAGAAAATAACAGAAAAAGTATATTTCTCTGGTTATTTTTTTCAATTAAATTTTAACATGATATATTTTTTGCTGCATTTCAACTGTTTTCTTAAACTTTTTATTATTCATTTCAGTAGATTTTGTGTGTGGAGTTTCCCATTGTATCTTGTTTATAATGATGGTAGAACTAGAAGTCTGCATAGTATTTTAAATGATAACTGAAAAACAAGCTGCACATGGTGGCACATGCCTTTAATCCCAGCACTCAAGAACCTGAGGTAGGAGGATCTCTGTGAATAGGCAGCCCTGAGACTACATAGTGAATTCCAGATTACCCTTGGCTAGAGAAAGACTCTACCTCAAAAAGAAAAGAAAAGAAAAGAAAAGAAACCCACTGATGAAGAGCTAGCTATACATAGGGCAGTGAATTAGATATTTCCATGAAGAAGAAAAGGTAAGTAGAGTAGAGAACTAAGCACTAAATCAGACTTCTAACATACCCTAACCCTTACCCTGAACACATTCCACAATTTTTAAGGGTATGAAACTGAAGCTTTGGGTAAAGAACACAATTGTTCTAGATTACCATAACGATATGGTCCAGCAGTCATAAGACATCCTGTGACAGTTAAACAGCATTCATTTGGAAAATGTAGAAATAAAATCACCTTATAAGTAAAAATAATCATTGGCTTCAAAATTGTGTTTTCTCACCTATTCTTATTTAGAAATAGTGTAGTCATTTGGCCAGAATTCAGATATGAGATGGGTGCTTAAAAATTGTCTCATTCAAATTGCTGCTTCTTAGAAGGAAACTTAATTTGGGGAGAATTTATTCAGGTTATCTTTTCTTGTCTAATGCTTTTCAGAGTTGAAAGTACTGCAGTCAGACAGTGGTATTTGGCCTTTGAGAACATGTTTTGATTTCCCTTTGGTCTATCTATATAATACCCTACATTTATATAAGCCTTGTCTTTGAAGTCCCGTCAGTATCTATTACCTCATCTTTGCATCAGTCTTCTGAGCTATGCAGGAAGTTACTACTGTGACATTGTGCAACTGGAGAAAATGGCACTAAGGGAGGGCCAGCAGTTTGTCCAACATCACATAATGGTTGAGGAACCACGCGACTAAATCGAGGTGTTTGAAACCCTTGTTTAAGGTCTTCCTCCCCCTGATCACACTACATATTTTTGTATTTGCCCATACAATTACTTTATTATACCTGAAGAATATCTAAAAGACATTGTATCAGCTGTGTAATAGATACATTTGAGCGTTTTCTTTCCCACAAAACTAAGCATTTCCTTAATGAACATTATTCAAAATATATCGTAATTTCTACCTCACACTAGACAGTGTTTTCATGATATGATAAAAACCAATAAAATGTGAAAAGTAGTACATCTAAACTAAGAGGAGACATTACAGCTAAACTTGGAGTCAAGAACAAATCATTTGGAGCTGTTAGTTTGTGTTATATTCTCATTTCTGCTAGTATGAAAACATTGAAAAGTTCAAATATAAATTGGGCAATATGTTAAACATTATGTTCTATTATCAAAAAGTTCTACATATATAAGTTAATATAAAGTAGAATAAAAAATGAGTCAGTGATTTCTCTTCAGCACAGAAACAGAGCCTTCACTTCAGTGTAATGTTCATGTTATTAGGTACTAACTTTTAAAGTATGAAATATTCAAGATTTGGATGAAAACATGTCTTAAATCAAATATACAATTCCATGTGCCTCTTACTATTGAAGCAAAGTGAAACATTTTTAGATAATGTAGGGTAATCTTATTTATCATATGTTTAAATGCAATGAGTAGCTCTAGAATAATGCATTTTTATAAAGATGTTTATGTGCATGTATATGTATGTTGTGTGTGCATGTGAGTGCATGCACATATGCCCATGCAGCAGGGTCTCCTGCTGTTGCAAGCTAACACCCATCTGACTTTTCTTTGGGTGACTGGAAAAATGAAGCCAGGCTGACAGGCTTGGCCAGTAAGAGGCTTTAACATCCTAAACATCGTCACAGCCTGGACACTATCTTTAGTGGTTTTGTTGTTATTATTTATTTTGATTTATCTTCTGTATAAAGAATTCATTTTTGTGCTGGCTTTAAAAAAAGTGTATGCTACAGATATAACAGAAAGAAATGATCTTTGAAAGGTAAAGGTAAAAGTATAAGCATCTTTGTTTAAAAGTCATCTTATATTTTCATTACTGTCAGAATTTCACAGTAAGGAACAATACTGGCCATACATACATGGAACAATATTTGATGTCTCTGTTATGGTTAATTTTATTGTGACCTTGATTGCATCAGGAATCAAGTCAGAGAAACACCTCTTTGACAGGTCTCTGATAGCATTTCCAGGAAGAATTAAGTGAAAGAAGACCCTCCCTTAATGGGTAGCCTATTTAAAGAGGTTTCAGGAAATAGCAGTACTTGCAACTTGCTGGTTAGTGCATCTACCCTGTTTCCTGCACTCTTTGCTGAAATTGGAACCCAGCCCTTCCAACTTGGACTGAAAACCAGAGGCTCTTCAGCACCAGACTGGCAATGCTGAGGCATCAGCCTCATGAACTGAGAAGATACCAGGTTCTCAGACTCCCCAACATGTAGATATCTGTTGTTGGATGACCCAATCCAATTATGGCAATCTAATAAATCACTTCTGTAATTTGTATTAATTCTATTGCTTCTTTACTTCTAGTCACCAATAAACAGGTACATTGCAATTTTCTCCCACTAAATTATTATTTTATATTAATGTCCACCATCTTTGCCACTTAATGAGACAAAAGGAGTTCTCTAACAAGACTAAATCTCAGAAACATTAGCTTTTAAATTAAGAGGACTAGGAAGATTGTTCAGTGGTTAAAGGCACTTGTTAGCAAAACCTACTGGTCTGAGTTCAATTCCTAAACAACTCTTGTAAGCTGGAAGCAAAAATTGGCACAAGAGTCTTGCATTTGTTTGCAGTGTGCACACGTGTCTGCGTAAACACATGTGCAAATAAATAAATAAATGAAAGAACAAATAAATAAAGTTAAGTTTAGATTATTTTCTGGCCCTAGATATATTAACTTCAATTTTGAATTGAAACTTACCACATAAATTTAACTAATGAAACCAAAAGTCCTGCTTGAATGCTATTTAGGGAAGAGGTTTGTGGAAAGTTTATACAATTTGATTTAAGGGAAAGGCGAGACCATGATAAACTATTTTTTTCTAATTCAAAATATGTTTTAGGTAATTTTAAATTAAAATTTTATTGACTCAATAAATAAAAGGCATTGAAGAGTACTGGCCACTTTGAAATATTTAGTCTTCTCTAGGATCCTGAGACATATCTCATTAAAGGTTTGGCTTTGGACTTTTCATGTTATTTAAGGATCCATACTAGAAAGTTACTTTTTCCAAACATTTTCCCTTTTTATCCTCAACTTTTCAGTCTTACCAAGGAATCATATGCCACCCCCATGTGCCTTGGCCCATGTTAGTTAGCTTTACTCATTCGTGTCTGTACTTCTCGGCTCTTCTATCAAGTGAGGATGGACATTTTTGAACTGTCTTTTCATCTCTGCTTCACTTTTAATGTTAAGCCATGTGTTTGACTCATGATTTCTCAGAGTCTTCTAAGGAAGGGCATATGAAGACTGAAGGCTTCCCCACATCTTTGATTTTAATTCCTGTTTTGGAAACTCGGTTCAATTCATTGGCATATTTCTCAATTGGATTATTTGGTTTGTTGTGATTAATATTTTGTAGTTCATTTGTATATTACATATTAATCACCTGCCTGAGGTATAGATAGAAAAGAGGCTCCTCCATTCTGTAGACTGCCTTGTGCTTTCTATGATAACTTCCTTTGCTGTGCACAAACTTTGGAATTTTTTGGAATTCTATTTTTCAGTTATTGGAATTAATTCTGTTGCTATTAGAGTCCTTCTAATAAACACTTTCCTAAGCCTATATCTTTGTTGTTTTCCCACAGATATTTTAGTATTTCAGATTTTGTATTAAGGTTTTCATTATAATTGGATTTGATTTTTGTACAAGGTGAGAGCTATGGATTTATGTTCATCGTTTGCATGTGGAAATCGAGTTTTCCCTGAACTACTTGTTAAAGAGGCTGTCTTTTCTCCAATGTTTGCTTTGATGTCATTTTCAAAAGTGAGGTGACCCTAGCCATGTGGATCTAGTTAAGGATTCTTTGTTCTACTCCATTGGTATACACATCTCTTTCGGTGACTATACGATGTTGTTTTTGTTACTATGTGTCTTTAGTATTTGATGTCAAGTATTTTGCTATCTTGAACACTTTTTTTTTTCTACTTAGGCTTGTTTTGGCTCTTCAAAGTTTGTTGTTTTTCCATATAAATTTTAAGACTTTTTTTGAGTTACACTAAGAATAGCATTGGAAGTTAATGGAGATTATGACAAATCTTCCATGATCTTCATAATATTTTATAATCTTTCTTTCTGCCTACTGTTATTGGTTGAATTGATATTGTTTTTCTAGGGCCCTGAGGTACATCATTAGGCTATTTATTTTGGATCTTTCAGATGTTTTCAATGTAATTACTCATAATGTAAACTTTCTTCTTGAAACTGCCTTAGCTGTTATCCCAATATTTTTGGTAAATTGTGCTTTCATATTCAATTTTTTCTATGAATTTTTGTTTTCTTTTCTTTTTTTCTTTATCTTCTTTTGATTCTAGGAACTTTTAATTCCCATCCCTTATCTACTCAATGATGCTCTCATCACTGAAGAGTGTATTGCACATCTCCATGTGCTTGGGTCATTTCTGCAGATATTTGTTTTTGTTACTTATTCCTAGCCTAATTGCACTATGATCTGAAATTCCAGAGATTATTTTAAATCCTCCTTTGTTTAGTAAGACATAAATTTATGGTTTAGAATCTATTTTATTTTAGAAAAGTTTCCATGGCATTCTGAGGGTGTTCATTCAATTTCTGGTGAATGTACTATTTCATAGATATTTGTACAGTCAATTTGATCTATGGAATAGGTTAACTGAGGTCTCCTCAATGCTGATTTTTACTTTTAGTGATGTTGACCTTGAGCAGATGAGAGTGGGGTGTGTCAAAATTACCCACCATTATTGTATCAGGATCTATTTAATATTTTATGTTCATTACTGTTTTTGGAAACTGAGAGTATCCCAAAATTTGCTGCATATATGTTTATATTTCTCTTTGAAAAAAACAAAGCAAATCAAAAATCCCAGTAATTAAAAAGTTCAAAACAAATATAGATAGACATTAGAAGTGATATAAAAATAAAGTATTTAAAAGTAAGATAAAGCCAAAATAATAATATAAGAGAGGTGGTTTGGAGTGAGAAGGAAACAGAATGGGCAAAAAAGAAACTAAACAAAAATTTAAAGAAATATTGCCCCCAAATAGAAAAAAAAGGCATAAACAAAATTAGATGATGGTTTGATGGGGAAAACAGAAATATTACAAAAATTAAAAGTACAATAAAGTAATCTTTCTGCTGTTAAAATGTAAGAGAATCATAACGGGGGGGAGGACAAGAAAACAAAGATTTTATCTTCGAGTAATTTCTTTGTGTTTTCAAAAATTAGTTTGCCAATTATACGTAGGAAGTGGTAAAGGCCCAATTACCTGCTTTCTTCATGGTCTATGTTGTTAGTGATTCTGTCTTGGCAAACTATCTGATGTTTGCCTGAGATGTCCTCATAGCAATAGTGTCCCAAAGCAAAATAGGGGCCTCTCCTGGCCACAGTTAGCTTTGCATCCTGAGATCTCAGCAGATTCTCTTACCCAGATTAGACTTTCCCTGATCCCTTGAGATGATCATTGTTATCTCCCAAGTGTGGGAAGTGTGGAAAGCAACATCGGCACTGAGATTGGTACAGGCGGAAGACTATTCTCTATATTTTCAAGACCTCCTGAGAATAAATCACCATGATGGAGGGATTCAGATGTGGACATAGCCTACAACCCTGGAACTTCAGAGTTCTAGAGCTCCTCAGCAGAGAGAGACATGGCTTTGGAATTTGACCTACTTGCTTGTTCTAGGCTCAAACCTATCCAGGGTTATTTTCAGTTGTTAAGATCTGTTCCCAGCCACCAAGAGCAGGGCTGTCTCTCCTTATGCATTTCCCAGCCTGGGCCGAGTATACTGCCACCTGCAACCTTCAGCTTATCAGGGTCCAGCCCTCCTACTGTCCACAACCACCTCTTTTGGACCCTCCCCTACCTAGGAGTTATTCCAGGCCAATTGAAGTATCACTACCTGTGGGTGTCCCCTGATCTCAAACCCCCGTGGTTGTCTGTTTTTAAACAAGAGATTTCCTTTTTATATGAGATCCCCGTATGGCCCTATGAGTTGTAAGGCATGAAAATGTGGGATTTCTCTCCATTACCCACCTAGAGGAATCCCTGTCTCAACAAAATCCACAACTGGATTATCAGGTCTGTGGGTTTGTCCTGAGGATAGGGCTACTGGACTTCCCTCTGATTTACACTTAACTCTTGTCTAATCCCTTCTCCCATCAGGGAACTCCTCAGTAGAGATGAGGAAAAAAAATGCAACTCAGAGAAGTAAGCAGAGCACAGCCCCACCCAGGAAGCTGCTTAGGTGAAACTATGGTCCACTTCTTTGAGTTGCAAAGCTTTTTATCTGATCTTTTCTGGTATCCTTTACCTGTCTTCATGAGTTTCCAAAGGTCTTCCTCTATTTTTCTCTGATATAAAGTCTGTTTTGGGGCTGAGAGATGGTCAGAGGTTAAGGGCTTGCCTACAAAACAGAGGAACACAATTTGAGTTCAATTGCCCAGTACCCACCCATGTAAAGCCATATGCACAAGGTGGTGCATGCATCTCACAAAGAGATGCTTTCACTTCATCTTCAAATTTGTTCACATTACATTTTCCCATGTTTTAGAGGCCACATTGTTTCTTGTGAAACCAATTTTAAGTTGAATGAATGTGCATAACTATGTTTACATGAACATGTAGACTCATATCATAGTGAGCAACAGCTGCCTGAGTTTACAGTTTGGCCTATTTTCATGCTATAGAATGAGACCAGAACATAGTACTCTCTCCCATTATTTTCTCCTATTCACAAGAGACAACCTGTACTTTGTCTTCTGTAATAACAATAACAATACAGTTTCATTATTGGGTTTGAGGACATTGTCAATGATTAGCTTTAGATGGAGGTCTTGGCTAGGTAATCCATTCACATTAGTTGTGAGACTTCTCTGGCACAGTTCCATTGCCTGTAATGCTATTTATCCAAACTACACATGCCAGCACTCTGCAGATTTTTATTTTTAAATTGTTCACCTATAAATAAAATTAATGGTCTTATTTTATTTTAAAATAGCTCTCCTGGCCTATCATTAACACACTACAAAATAACTTTCACACAATTATAATCTAATGGGTTTATTATACTTACACAATTATGAAATGAGGCTACCTCCAAAATGTATAGAGGGGATAGATAGCTCTGTAGCTTCTATGACATAAGAAAATGTTTTCTGGAGTGGATGATGATTGAGCTGAGTCTCAGTATAGTTAACTCTTGATTAATCAGAGGCCTTGAATAATCATGTAAGTAGTTGAGTGTCCATGATATTGTGACAGTTCAGGCAAGCTCCATAGATGCCCTCCCCTTCAGTGGGAGGTGTCTCTAGCCACAGCTCAAACCTAGATGCAAAAATTGATTGGTCAGGTATAGACCAATAAGCTGTCTCTCTGACTTACCTGATGGAAATTTTAAAAGCTTCCCTAGATCAAAGGCCAGTCTCTTTTCTTCCATATGGCATCCTAGCAGGAGGATTGTTCATGTAATGAGTAGTAGCTGGGACCATTCACAGATACTGGACAAAAACAAGACAAACAACAACAAAAAATAAAACAAAACAAAAAACATGATTTATAAAAGGTATGGGTGCATTCATTCAGGAAACAAACAAAAAAAGAAATATACCATGAATGCCTGCAATAAATTGTGATGACAAAGAAACTAACAAAAAATTACTGTTACAAATGAAAAATTAGGACAGTGTGATATCACAAAAGAAATATTGTATTTTCAGAACACTTGAGCCAAATGCTATTGGGTATGTTGGATATACTGTGTATGTGCTTGTGTGTGTGTGTGTGTGTGTGTGTGTGTGTGTGTGTGTGTGTGTGTGTGATATACACATTGTGCATCTGCATGTATTAATGTAGAATCCAGAGGAGAGAATGTAGCAAATGACAAAGAATGTCCTTTATCACTCTTCAACATTCTTTTAGCTCTTTGAGATGGAACTAAACCTGGTGCTGTCATTTTCAGTTAGGTTGGCTGACCACTATCCATGGGGATAAGGTTGCAGGTGTGTGTGGCCATGTTCTGCTGTTTACATGGAAGCTGGGTGGTTGAACTCAGAGTGAACCAAGTTCTCTAAAGCCCTCATAGCCATTGTCATACCCCATAGCTAAGACCTATAAAAGCCAAATTACATTAAAACATCTTTTATAAGAACAAGTTACTTTAAAAAAGCTGTGATGGTTAATGCTAAATTTCAACCAGTCTGGATTAAGAAATACATAGAAACCTGATAAAGCATTGTTTTTCTGTATGTTGATCAGACACTAGCCTGGAAGTGACACAGTTAAAGTGGATGCTAGGGTTAAAAGATCAAGATCATCAATACTGGCAGAGAAAAGTAAGAGTTTGCAGCTGGCTACGACAGCCAAGCTGACCAAGTAAGAGGAAAGACAGGGCTCTTAGAAAGACAAAACCTGTCATGGCAGACTCTAACTAGATCCATGATGTCCTAATGCATCTAATTGTGACAGACCAGCCCTTTGGGAAATGGGAGGGAGGTTGAGAGGATGTGAGTATAACTTTAATAAAATAAAATAAAATAATTAAAATTAGAAAAAGAATGGCTCCTCTACATATTCCTGGATGCCGATGACCCCAGACTACCCTAATAACAAGGCAATTATATATGAGAATAACTGAGAAAACCTGCAGCTAAATCTTTGTAGCTGTGTTTCTCCTCAGAATGCCCTCTGTGGTTAAACATCCTTGAAGCTACATGTCTATACCTATAGATATATCTCTGTCTATATCTCACTGATTTGGTCTTTCTGGACAACTTTGACTGTTTGGTCATAAAATAATATTTACCTTGAAATAAGGGATATTTTCACCTCATATATATAATTGGTATGCAGATGAACTCTGAGACTAAGAACTCAAGAAACTTCCATCTTTCCCTGTGACACATGTCAGGTGGAGTACTTAACCTTGGATGCAGTGCTTCATAAGGGAGTCATAATAACAGGTTGACCAGCAAAGCTACAGAAGCAAGATACGTGGAGCACTAGCTGTGGTTGGATTAGAAAGAGAAAGGAGAACAGGCATGAGTGGGGAGAGACACATAAACACTTGTGTGATTTTATAAGTAAGGAAAATATGTGTAAGACTGGAGGAAACAAATATTGACAGTTGGCAGCATTGGGTGAAGAAGGCAAAGGATTTGGTATTTGATGATCAGCAATTAGAGCTAGTGACTGAGATGAATGATAATTTGGGAAATGAAAGTATTTCAAGTCTCTCTTCAGGTGACTCAGAAGGAAATGGTCCTTTTTAAGGGGCCTCAGGATTTTGCATCAGTACCACATTGATAAATTGTTAAAAATACAAAGCCAAGTGGGTATGGTAACACAACAGGTAATCTAGAACTTGGGAGGCAGAAGTAGGAGGAGGAAGAGTTCAAAGTCAGCCTCACATACACAGTGAGTTTGAAGCTACTCTGTGCTACATGATTCTGTCTTTACAAAAAGAAGCTATAATAACCAAATTACTTGACCACAGATTGGATATTTTAATTGTATAAAGAAGTGCATGTCTGCCATAAAACTAGGAGTGCACTTGTAACCATTATCTATGACATGCATATGTATACTGAGACAACATTCTGGATCTGTAAGAGGATGAGAAGTTTGGATGCATTCTACACATCCTAGAAATGAAGCTAGGATTTCTTTAATAATTAAGATTGCCAATATTATATATGAGGATATAATGGTCAATCATTTATTTTGCACTGTATCTATTGCTTTTATAAAAATCTATATCAAAAAGAGTCACAAAACTTCCACTTTTTTTCAAGATATGTATTTCAAAAAAGCTCCAAATTGATTATAAGGATTTGTGGTCTGTAAAGTTGAACAAGTTATCATTTATTTTTAGAGGTTCAGGAAAAAAAGTATTTTTCAAGATTTAGCAACACAGGAAATAAGTATGACAAATATGACAAATTTATTTAATTTGATAAGGATTCTTTTGTTCACTAATAGTCAGAACATAGTGATAAATCAAAATAAGATCTTAAGAGAGCATAAATTTTGTAAAGGGATGTATAAAAATAATGAGTATCTAAAAATTTTAAAAGCGTAATTTTTTCATTAAAAATTATACTAGAATACAAAGAATTAGGTTTCATTATGGTGTTTTCAAACAAATATTTTTGTCTCTTTTCCCTTTTGTTCTTTCCACCTTTCCTTCCTTCCTCCCTCCCCCTGTCAATTACTTATATGCTACTCAAAATGGTAAAGATGTTTTTTTCAGTGTTTGTAGCATCATTCCAGAATTATGTTCTTAATACTTTTAGCACTGTCTTGTTCTAAGACGCCATCACATCTCTTTGTATGAGTAACTGGGCAGGGAATATTTTCAGGAAATATATCAGCATTAGTTACCCTATCCTCAAACACATACTTCTTATAATTTCTTGTGTTTTTTTTCTCTTCTATACAGACAAGTAAAAATCTATTTCACCCTTGCATGTTCTGACCCTGACCCCGACCACATGCAAGGTCAGGTGAGGGAGCTGTGCGTTGGCTCCCCACCAGGCCTTGTGGCCCACAACTTGCCCACTGATCCAAGGTCCCAGGACAGTTAAGCAAGTCTGCCACTTGGTGTGCCAGAGAAGCCTGCCCACCCATTAACCCCTTGACCTGAGGTGCGGCTAGGTTTGGGATCTGTGCCCTGATCTCCCGCCTACCCTTGCCAGCTTGGACCCCGGACCCTATGAAAGGCCAGGTAAGGGAGCTGTGCCTTGGCTCCCAAGCCCCATTGCTCCCCATGACCCCACTCACTGACCTCAGGTTCCAAACAAGGTCCAGCCCCCAGCCTGCTACTGTTGTTGAACGTTTGAACACCCTCAGCATTGCCTGTCACCAGAGGAAATGAGCACATGCCAAAATCTTACCAGCCCTTGCTGCAATCTCATGTGAGGTCCCCACCTCAGCTGATGGCTGGGAGGAAAACCAGTCAGTCTCTCATATGAGCATGGACAGATCACAACACAAGAAGAACCTACAGGTGGAGTGTCCCACAACAAGTTTGCCTAGTCTACACTGAAAATATCAAAGGAAGAGCACAGATGCAAACCCAGGAGATGATAACATGTTCAGAACATCGCTGCATGGAGTCCATATCTAGATTATTAATGGAATTAGAAGCAAAAATTGATAATGTAAGTAGAAATGTGCAGAATCAATTCACAGGCTTCACCACCAGTTTCAATACAATAGAGGAAAAACAGACTTTTCTAGAACAGTAAATGAGATAAAGGGAAACCACCCCCAATCAGAGGAGCTCAAGAGTCATCTGGATAAACTAAAAGAAGACATAAATAAATACAATAATGAGTACCAGGAAGCTTTAAGTAAGACAAGCTTTGAAATTAAAATGCAACTCAACAAAGAGACAGAGATGATGCAAAAAGCTCTATTGGAAAACTGAAATCAAATGGAGACATTTAAAGCATCGCTAGAATCGCTCACAACCAGAGTTAATAACCTGGAAGATAGAACAACAGACATGGAAGACAAAGCAGAAGATAGAGATCGGGATAACAAACACTTGGATAAGTTCAAAAAAGCATGTGAACAAAATATGAGGGAACTATGGGATATACTTAAACCCCCAAACATCTGGGTCATGGGGATAAAAGAGGGGGAAGAAATCCAGGCCAAAGGCATGGAGAACATATTCAACAAAATTATTGAGGAAAATTTCCCCATTCAAGCAAAAGAGAATCCTATCCAGATACAAGTAGCACACAGAACACCATCAGACAGGACCAAAGAAGAAACTCCCCAAGACACATTGTAGTTAAAAACTCTAAACATTGAAAGCAAGGAGCAGGTTCTAAAAGCAGCAAGAGCAAACACAGTGAATTACATATAAAGGCATACCCATCAGAGTTACACCAGACTTCTCCATGTAAACCATGAAAGCAAGAAGGGCTTGGAATGGCATACTCCAAAGCTTAAATCACTTTGGTTTTCAACCCAAACTATTGTACCCTGTGAAAGTATGCCTCATAATAAATGGAGAAAAGAAAATATTTCAAGATAAAAGCCAGCTCTACAATTATATGGACACAAAATCAAACCCACAGAGATTTGTCCATGACATATTCCATACAGAAGAGCCAAGTAACCAACCCCAAGAGCCATCCAGAAGGTGGACACAAAAATCAACACTAGAGGAGACAAAATCAAAGAGGCATCAAATTGCATAAACCCTACACTTGGCAGGGATTGAGTCAAGCCTCACAGTTATAACTGAAAATTAATGGTCTTAACTCTACCATAAAAAGACACAGGTTATGTGAATAATTGATCAGTCTGACAACCCCTGGTCCCAGTCACCAGTTCCTTCCCTCACTAGGCTGTTGACCAAAGTGACCCATGAGGTTCCAAAAACAAGACAGAATTCTGTCAAAGCACTTGAGAGCCCTCCCCAGGCCTGAGACAAAACCCTGTTGCTGATGAAACCACAGAATGCCATCGATCAGCGTCGAGAGACCCTTCAAGGTCCAGAATGGTAACCAGCCCACAGATGGTAGTTAGTGTAGTTCTGGAAGGCACTGCACAAGCTGCCAGGAGAAGCTGATCAATGACAATAGGAGCTAACAGAAACCATGGCATGAAACACAGCCTGCTGCCCTGAGTAGGCTGACCAAACCTCCTACTGGGAGAGAACAGCAAATCAAGAAAGGAACACTTGTGCAATGGAGGAGCCTAGGCCTGGAGGAAACAATCAACAGCTTTTAAATTCTGCCAAATATTCCACTTAGTGAGGGGGAGCCCTTAACTGGAACTGGGGATTTGGGGTGATCTGCACCAGAATCTGGATCCTGGACTCTTGGGCTCCCAAAAAAAGATGCACTATGGGAGCTATTGACGGAGAAGCTACTAAAAATAGAATCTAGGTAATCCAGAATTGTGTATATCTGTTAACCTATACTGATCTCACTCTCCAATGGAAATTGTGTTTGTATTTTTCAGAATGCAGCGAGAGAGCTGTGGCCCATCAAACCATACCAACTCACTGTAGGCTGATAGCTGAGATCCTGGCAAGAGATGAGCCACCACAGTCATATTGTGAGGATCCATATGGAACCCCACAGAGAATGATGGGATGAACAAGGGACCCATAGTCACAGCCATTCAATCAACACAGGATAAGCCAGTGAGACAGAAACCAACTATTCTCGACACAAAGACCCCTAAATTCTCAACATTAAAGCAGCCCACCACAACTCAGGGAGCTGAGCGGAAGAAGGGGTGGAAAGATTATCAGAGCCATTGTGGGTGAGAATATCCAGAGGCATGATGCCCCTGAGTAACAACATACTAGGGCCAGGAGAACTGGGCTGAATACTAGGCCATCCATGATTCCCTGTGCCAAGGACTGATCCAGATGGCCCATGGAGGAGGATATCCAGCTGATTGGGGATGGGGAAGAGGGGCATTGGGGAACTGAGGATAACAACTCATCGTTTGCCCACTAAATAATGTAACTCATTATGAACAATAAAAAAACGACACAGGTTAGCAGGATGGATCCTTCCATCTGCTGCCTCCAAGAAACCCAACTCACCTCTAAAGACAGGAACCTCCTTAGGGTGAAAGGATGGAAGTAATATCGTGAAAGTGGTAATACTTCCAAAAGTTATATAGATTCAATGCAATACCAATAAAAATACCAGCTTCATTCATTGCAGACACACAAACAAAAATCTCCAAATTTATTTGGAATAGCAAAAGGCCTTGGGTATCCAAAGCCATCATAGCAAAAGAAGCATGTCAGGCGGTATCACAATACCTGACCTGAAGATATACTACAAAGGCATTTGAACCAAAACAGCATGGTACTGGCACAAAAAATAGACAAGAAGTCCAATGGAACAGAATTGAATACCCTGCCCTAAGCTCACTGGCTCACCTGAGGCGGGAGGCAGGAACTACCACCATGAGTTTATAAAATCCTTCTAGCAGGAGAAAGCAGATTCTCTTCTTTTCTGGCCAGCTCAGCCTCCAGGTTTTGGTAAGCTCCCCTCCAGCAGCTGAGATGAGGGAGGATGACTTCTGTTCCCACAACTGCCTTTCCTCCTCTCGCCTCCCTCATGGTGGGAGCTCTCTGTGCTTTCTCCTCTTTCCTTCTCTTAATCTCATAGTCTCTCTGAACGTTATCCACTAGTCTGACTTAAATTCATAAAACAAGAATGCAGGGTAATCTAAATATGTTGTTGGGTTGTCATATTGGTGTATTGGCAAGAAACCCCAAATTTCTGCTTCAGTGGCTTATCTGGATTGAAGTCATTCTTTAACAAATATTCTGAAAGGTGTGGAAATTATCAAGTGAGGGCTATGAACACACATCTTCCCTGGTGTTACCCCTCTCCCTTTTCTATGTCATATACACTTTCTAAATTGTTTTTATGGAAGGACATTCCTGCTTATCCTCACCCTTCACTTCATATTTCACAAAATCACCTAGGTTGTATTCATCATTTCATTATACTTGTAGAGAATGAGAAAAAAAACTTTCTGATTTGAATATATCTTAAGTGTTAAGCTACTAAATAAAAACATAATTTAATGAATTTATAATCTACCTTTGGCTGCTTAGATTGTTTGGGATTATTTGTAGTTATAATTTTGATTTACAAAATAAGTAATACAGTAAGTAATTATTAAAAGTTATAGCTGTGCTGAAGCCCAACTTCTATTAATAAGTTTCTCCTTATATATATCCTATCACTATTAGAACTTTCAAAATTAATTAATTTGTTAAGGTAAATCAGAAAGCTGAGAGAGAAAACATCAGTGCATGAATTTAAATAGCATTTTCCAAATGAAGCATTTGTATTATCTAAATGTTGTCCATTAAAATCAAACATTTAAGAGAACATTCAAAATATTTCTTCATGCAAATCCATGTTCCACCACAAATTTTCACAATTACTCAAATTATATAGTATTTTTGATTAAACAAGTCATTTTACTTTTGGAACTTATTTAAATTCTCTGTAGTTTAAATATTTATTTATTTTATGGCCGCTAGATGAATAAGAACATATTTACAAATGTATATATATTCCATATTTTGCACAAACTGCTTGACAAAAATTTGACAAAATTTAATTCTGTACATGTGTGATGATAAGTAAATTGCACACATTTATTGATACACTACAATTATAGGTTTTAAGGTTAACAAAGTGAATTGATTATGAAAAAAATTGGAAAAAACATCCAAAGTAATTTATTTCACATATAACTTTTGAAGTAGTTTGCTCCAGAAAGCATTTTATTTTCTTTACAAATGCTAAGTAATAGGTAGCAGATTTAGAAACTTATTACTTTGTATCTATAGGAATCAACTTTACAATACAAGTACTTCAAAAACATGTTCCTATTGGAAGCAACCTTCCTTACATTCTTTTCTGAATAGTTTTCTAGTTGCAAACAAGAAAAAAAGTAGGCATTGCACACCACTTCCTGGAACAAAAATTATAAAAGAAATTTCTATTTTCAGGATTAGGCAGAAAGCAGAAAACCTTTCTTTTAAAGTAAAAGCCTTGCAATCAGCTCCTTAGTCCTCATCTAACCAGATGTTTTTTTTTTTTTTTTTTTTTTTTGACAGCTTGAAGGTTCTTAGTTTTATATTTCTATGGAGTATTAGAATCTGAAGTTCCTTCTCTGGGAACTTTTCACAAAATTCCCAAATACATCTGTGTATTCTTTCTGAGGATATTTCATAACTGTTGTTACTGTAAATCCAACTTTACTTAGCTTGATCCATTTATCCATAAGAGCATCCAAAGTACTCAGTTCTTAAAAGTCTCTTTATTCTTTTTAACTGACTTACATGTTAACCAATTTGTCTTTTACTCATGCCTTAAAGAGTATGCTTCAGCTTGATGCTTTACTTTTTCATTTGTGTAGAAAGAAATATTTCTCATATCCTACATCCTTAATTTAAACTATTTTTTGGGGGGGAGGGTAAAGGAATTTGTTAAACTAACACTTCCCTTCCATATAATATAGGCGTATTCAGGAAAAAATATAACCAAAACAGTCAATAAGAGGCCTTCAATGTAAACATTGCCACTTAACTAATGGCTTAGCATTTATTATAATTTTAATTTTACAGAAAATATTAATCTACTGAGTTCTATTAAATTCCTTAACACATACAACACTTGCAAATGAAACATGAGCCTATTTTAGCTTTTAGAAAATATACCCATTAACATTAAGTAGCTTTTTAAAAAGTTGTGATTTTAAATTTAGGAAGATTAAAATTTAATAAAACCTGACGAGAAAGAGCACGATTAATGCAGTTATAGTGCCTCTAGAGGGCAGTGTTAAATTATTTGAAGCTATCACTTCAGAATTTTCACAAGCAAGTTGCTCACTAGTTGGGGAAAAGACAGTGAAATGGAAGAGCATAGTGTTATTCTGGTCATCTTCTTCCTGGATCCAGTGACTGCGAAAGTCAAGCCCTTCCACTTGAATGGACAGTGTAATGAATGCAACCAGATGGCTTAATGGAGTTGATTTTGCTTCCCACAGAAAGAACTTAAACTCCTCCAGTAAGGATGAATGGGCCGTTATTGGCACACTCAAAATATGTGAAGATTAGCATGTGAGTGTAGAGCAACCTTTTTTTTCTTTTTTTACTTAATAAGTATTGTTTCCAAGTGGGCTACTGTCAAAACCACATTTTGGCCAGATTTATTGCTTTCTCATTTCTGACTTGAATTATGTATTTAACACAAATAAATAATTGTAATAATTGGAAAATTCTATTTAAATAGAATTGTTCCCTTAGGTTTCTGCTCTTTCTGTATTTTTATATGTATAAATGTATATATATATGTGTCTGTATGTATGTATGTATGTATGTATGTATGTATGTATGTATGTATGTATGTATGTCTTCCATATAAATTAAGCGAATACAAACAATAATAAGCCCCTTACTGACCAATGTCTCTCAGCTTTAGTCCTTAAACAACCAGCTTGTCTCCTGGACACGCCTGCAAGATTCCCAGGAACAGGGTGAACTATTTGGCCTTCTCAATTAAAGAACTATAATTTATCGTTCTTCATTTCGGTTCTTTTCTTTATAGATACATCATTCTAATGTAATACAGTCAATTTTACTTTTCTTGAAGGCTCATGTTCCACCCTGAGGTGATGAGAGAAGCTTCAGGGCTTCAGCTGCTTTTAGTATTCAAAATGGGCTGTGAAAGTTTATTCCTCTTGTTGTTGACATAAAAGGTGAGATCACAATGGCTGCTTTACTCATTCTTCTGGCATTCTCTTTGGGAGTGTAGAAAAGGTGTTCTTTTGTAGAATATGCTTCCACACTGAATACAGAATCTGAAGGATAGTTTTGTATTTTTTCCAACATATTTTGTGAAGGAAATATTAAATATGCCCTTTAAAGTTGTAGAAGCCATGCTTAATTTAAAATGAAGTACATAAGGAAATGTCAATTTTGGAAAGAAACTTAATTTGTTGACAGAGTTTATATATCTCACATTTCTTACTGCTCCCTATTTGAAAAGTATTGTGAATATTTAATGAAACTCACAGCATCTGTGGGAGCTGTACAAAGTATTCTTTGTGTTTTAATCTGCAAACATAGAATTACAGATTCAAAGGTTATTTCTACAATGTTACATAGAGATCAAAACTGGTATAGGTAAGAAAAAATGCTTTCTGATTTTATCTTCCAAATTTCTTTTTACAAAGTAATCTTTTCTAATCAGAAAAGAGTTTTTCTATGAAACTAAAAAGAGGGTTTGGAAAGATGGCTGTGTAGTTAAAGGTGTTTCCTTCCGGTGTTGCCTGCTGTCCTGGGTTTGATTCCCCAGTATTCACATAAAGCCTGATACACAAAGTGTTACATGCCTTGGAGGTCATTTGCAAAGGCAAGAGTCTCTCTCCTCTCTCTCTCTCTCTCTCTCTCTCTCTCTCTCTCTCTCTCTCTCTCTCTCTCCCAGATAAACATAAAAATTAAGTAATTAAGTTTGAAAAGTAAAAAGCAAGTAATGAGAAAACAAAGTATGCTTGCTTCCACCTTTGGTTCCCTCATCTACTATTCTTCCTGTATAGTTGCTCATTATATATGAAAGCATACATTGTGTTCTTACCCCCAAAATGTGATCCTTCCGTGTATGAACTCATAGCTTTGTCTCCATGTGAAACTATGGGCTCATAAGCATGTTCAATCAACAATGACAGTTCTCTGATACAGTTTGCTGTTATTGGCATGAGCATTTCATAAAAATCCCTGAGCTGGAGCATATAATTAAAACCTCTTGTGTGCTCCCCTGGCATGGAGGAAGATATAATGCACATTGATTCTAACAAAGAACATCCAAACCTTTTACTAGCTACCTGACTGGCTCGGCAGTCCTGCTTATTGCACACACCCATGCACGCTCCAGTTTGTTGACATGTCTTATGGAATGAGCTCACATCCAGCACTAATAACATTCCTTGGGTTAGCTGAGGTTACTGCATATGTACCTCACACAGATGGGTCAATCTTTTCCCAACCAACCCCCTTGCTACATAACTCTTAAACATCAAGTTATACCCTGGATGTCAATTCCTGTAGTGTGGTGTCTATCCCATAAAATAGGTATCTAAGGTTCTAATGATTACTTTGGGAAGAACCTACTCTTCTTTCAAGACATAATTATCATATGTTTTTCTATTTGTTCAACTGTATTTCCAATCAGACTCTAAGCTTATAAGATAAGATCAAGAGTGTTGTCTCTCCTGTTCTGATTATATCCCTTGTGATTATCACAGTTATTGGATCCATTAAGTTCTCAGTGACACTACTTTAGTGATTGAATATGGCAAATATGTTGTGATTATAAGCTTTGTGTCATGCTGTTCCTTTATAGGGAAACCCCATATTTCTGTTCACATTTTTTACCTTAAATCACTTATTTATTTGACAAATATATTTCAAATGCCCACTCTGTGCAAAGCAAGGCTCTAGATACTAGTATAGCAGTGAATAAAGTCCCCTTTTGTTTATTTAGAAATATTATTTACAAAACAATGTTTAACATACAGAATAGTTGCTGGACGAATATACACAATATTTGTATTTTTATGAACTATTTGATTCCAGTTGTCAAAATGATGCCCTGTAACCCTTGCCATAGTTTTATTGGGCTGCTATATCAAAATTTCTTAGCCTAGGTAATATAGAAACAACATAATTTTGTTTCTCATAGTTTTGGAGTCTTGGAAGTCTAAGATTTCATATCATTAAAGGGCTCATGCCTCACATTTAGAGCTTTCTTTGTGTCTTTAACATAGTAGAAGAGCAAAGGAAGTACTCAATTTTCTTTTATAATAAAAATAATACCCAGAGCTGGGTATGTAGCTCAGTAGAAAAGTACTTGTGAAGCATTTTGCGACCCTGGGTTTGGATCTCAAAATGAGAGAGAGAGAGAGAGAGAGAGAGAGAGAGAGAGAGAGAGAGAGAGAGAGAGAGAGAGAAACTAATCCCAGTTATAACAGTTTTACACTCATGACTTAATCACTTCCTAAAGCTTTCTATTTTTATGTTGCCCAGAGAATAAATAAATCTTTATTTTCACAGAAATAAAATTACATTATATAATTTGTTTCTAAGTCTAGTTTTCTCACTTTTAACATTTTTATTAAATATCTTTATTATGACTAAGTTTATACATTGTATGAGCAATCCTTGTGACTGTGTCCCCATTTCCCTCCTCTCTGTCCCCTACCCACTGGGGTCCTTCCTTGGTGCACATACTGGATCTGTTTATAGGATGGATGGGGGTATGAACTGCACCAGACGGAGCCAGTTTTCCGTTGTTTTTTAATACTGCTTTCATGGGGCTTTGGGGTTAAATTTCAGCATAAATTTTATGAGGACAAAACTAGTTAGATCTTAGTAGCTTCAATTCTTTTATATTAAATAAAAGGTATTTTATAAAGACAGACATCCTCCAGCATAACCACAACACAAGCACTTCAGTTAGGCAATGGACATTACATTAAGCTATCTAATTTTTTCAGAGCATTTTCAATATTTGTCAAATGTAGGGACATTTTCTAACCCACACATGAAACAGAGCTGATAAATGAAAGTGACCCAGGTCTTTATTCACACCATTGAGCAGCTGAGGTACCCAACCCTGGAGCTGCCTTAACTCATGACTTCTTTCTAATGTACCCAATACACTTCTACCGTCCTGAAATCATTTCTAATGTGCCTAATATAATTCTACATTTTGGAGATAATTTTAATTGTCTTATTTTTTTAAAATAGAGAATAAGAATAGTACAATTATTAAATGATATTTATATAGATATTATCTGTTATTTCATGATTTTTATATTAAAAATTATCATTCTAAAATATGTTTACCATAATTCAAAAATACTTCTGTGTATATCCCAGTATCTCATAGTGCTTGGTACATAAAAATATTTAATAAATATATGGTCATTGGTTATGTTTTTCTTAAAATTAATGAGAGGATAGAAATGTGTTAGTCTCAGAAGCCACTAAGTTAACCATTCTGTTCTGGTGTAGTGCTGATACCAGTCATCACATTGTTTTTATTGACTATATGAAGAGTCACTTGTTATTGATCTTTTGTGGTTTTATCTTTGAAATGAATAGGAAGTCCTACTTACATGCATCTAAGCATTGCACCAACTTTGACGTTTTTATGTGCATTTATGCACTGTACCAACTTGGATGTTTTCCCTTGTAACAATAACACATAGAAGCAGGAGTTTGAGCAAGTTTAAGGTCCTATTCTGGTGGATGAACTATCTGAAAGGTTGGAGTATTTGGTGCTCATGTCATAGCAAAATCTTTGCCTTTTTCCATTGACATGCTATACTATCTAAGTTCTTTGACTATGGATGTTTGAATCCATATGGATATTCCTGTCTCTTCTACTTCATTCTATATGTAGAACCATCACACATTTTCCCTCATCCTAGCTAAAAGGAAATCAAGTTTCTTCAGAACTTCGGAGTAGGTTGCTGGTAACTAAAGCAAACAATTTTCTGTAAACATTTTTCATATAAAGTGAAAAACATATTGACCTGTCACCAAAAATAAAATAAGTTGCAAAAAAAGAATATCAGATGCTCATAAAAATAAATTATCAGCATGTATGATTTTCAGACAAGAAATTTGTTAAATGGTTTTACTTCTGGGCTCCTTTATCCATTATATACTTTTTCCACTTTTTGTCCTATTGTTTTCCTTTACTATAAGAATAGAAAATGTCAGATTTAAAAAGAATCATAGAGATGATGTAGCCCTTTTGTAGACTTCATATTCTTTAATTCACTAATGCATTATTATTCTAGTCTATTTCCTCCAAATAAAATTTTCATTTCCAGATAGTATTATGCACAGTACTTTTAATCATTTGTTAAGCATTCAGACTTGATTACATCATACAATTCTGAATTATCCTTCAGATCAACTACTAAACATGACCTGCAAAATATGTACATCCATTTGTTACAAGAATCATGATTCCTTTTTGCAGGTTCCTTGTCTTCTTGTTAATAAAAAAATTTTAAAAACAGACCCAGAGGGAAGAATGATTGCTGTTTGAGAGAAAAACAACAACCGCAGGAAAGGACAGCTTTAAATCCCAGCAGCTTCTGGGAGGAAGGAGATGGATAAAAGAAGGAGAAAATCACAACTTTCAGTTGAGGTCCAGAAAGCAAGTAGGTTCCGCAGTGGAGGTCACCAAGCATCTGCATGGTGTGGTGAGGCAGTGGGGGTCAGAAGCAGAGTGAGACTGTCCAGAGTGTCAGTCAGGGCAAGCATGCTTAAGACTGTGGCTGGTTTAAAAAGACACAGAAAGGGGGAAAGCAAAAGTTATTTGTTTCCCTCTTTTTGCTTCGGAACTCAAGAGCAGTCAGGCTTAGTAGCAAAGATCTATAAGCATCTGCATCCTGAAGGGCCTTCTGTAGGTTTAAGTACATTATCTCATTCAGGCAATAATGACTCATCCCATCTCCTTAACATATTCGGGTAAAACATTGTTCCTGAGGAATAGTCTTTTGGCCAGCAGATTGACAGGTTTAGTTGGATTAACATTTAAGGGCGAGTGACATAGTGTCTTATTTTAGGTAGCTTAAAATACTAATTCTCGACCCAGGACTAGTGTTAGAATGCAGATTCCTTTCTCTTGACAAGGAGGAAGTAACCTTCCCTCAACAAAACCTCTATGCCTCCATCTTCCAAGGAAATGGGCGGCAGTGTCCTAAGGTAATAAACCAGGGGGGAGTTCATCTTCACTGGCTTTCAAGGCTACGAATGCCTACCTAGCTTCCTAATGCTATGCACCAGTTTGCCTCAGCTTTCTTTATCATTCTTTGCTTGCATTACTTGCATCATTTTATTGCACAAGGTATTGTCAGGTGTGCAACCACATTCCATGAACTTTCTGGAAAAGTCACTTTCCTTGTATGTTCAGACAGGCACAATTCTCTTGCTATGTAGTGTTCACAAGATTGAGAGAGAAAAGATTGCAGTTGTTAGAAGCAAGGGTTCTGGAGCCACAATGATTCTGTTAGCAAGCTCATGTCTCCACTTGCTTACTCTAAGAACTTGGAACATTTAAATCAATCTCTCAGCAGCCTTATTTACACACACACAAGACAAAAAGAGCAGTAACAGATTCCTAGGATGATTGTAGGAGTTAAATTATTTGATGCAAATAAAACTCAAGTGAGTTCATAGGAATATGAGCTTAATTTTTTATATTATGAAACTTGGCATATATTAACTACACACAGAGTCTAAATAATGTTATTTATTATTATTTCAGACTCAGTGCTATATCTGGGTCTCCCATGTTCTGTGACATTCTAAGAAGTTTGCTTCATCTTCCATGTTTGTCATTGTGCAGGTCTTGTTTTTTTAATAAATAAAAGCATCTCTCTTCATACTCTCAATATATTTCCAAATCCTTATGAGCAACCTAGATTTTGAGTTATAAAACTCAAAAACAGCTGGGGGAGACTATCCAGAGGCATGGCACCCCTCAGTCACAACACACTTGGGCCAGGAGAACCGGGCTGAGTACTAGGCTAACCATGGTCCCCTGCCACAAGGACTGATCCAGATGGCCCACGGAGGAGGATATCCAGCTGACTGGGGATGCGGAGGGGGGGCATCGGGGAATCGGGGATAACAACTCATTGTTGGCCCACTAAATAAAGTAACTCATTATGGACAATAAAAAAAATAAAACTCAAAAACAGTAATCAAATGCTGTATGTCTTCATAATGTTTTTTTTTTCAAAAACATTCCTGGCCTTCATGAGAAAGTACTGCAGAGCGTTCTTCCACAAGCTCAGTGGCAGTGCTCAGAGCAGGTTGTCACCTTCATGTCTCTACCTTGGGCTGTGCTGCTGTGATCAAGGTTGACCGTGGAGTGCAGTTAGCAGTCATCCATAAGAGGAAGACCCAGACCCTCCGCATCTACGTGGACCCACAGAGGCCAAGCAGGACTATTCCTTCAAGCTCATCTGTTTTCACAGAAAGAAAATGAAAATGCAAGATAAGAACTAACTGTGGTAAAGAATTCAAATTGACTGCATGGACCAGTCAGAGTTGCATGGAATGTGACCGACTGAGTCATCTTTTAAGGTATTTTTTCATCGTCACAGAAAAAGACAAAGCAAGCTACAGAATTGGATGTTGAAAAAGAATTAGATATTGAAAAGGAAAACAAAACATACAGTCAAAAATACTAATGGGACTTTGTAATTAAAATAAAACAGGTTGTAAGAAAAAGATATGAAGATATATAAAGAATGTAAGGACTAAAGAAGTTCACTTCTTACTAAATTTTGGAAGTAATGTTTATTTTCTCAAAGGTTTCAGGTGTTCAGCTGCTTCTTTATCTTTCAAATGCCTCTCTAGTTAGAGATGGATAATTAAGAGGTGTTAGTACTGAATGGCTTGTTGGCGAAAAGAACCATATTCATGAAACCAAAGTGAAAATGAGAAGAAATGCACAGATTTGTGGAATCATAGGGATCATGACAAGGTCAATGGTAACGCTGTGTTTTCCAAAGTGCTTTTCTGTATGCTATCCATACTGAAAGCATTCCCTAATATTTACACTACTCTTCCTGCCTTTTGAACATCTGAAAAGACATATTTATGTTTTGATATTTTATTTGTATTTACCGTTACTCTGAAAGTACACTTATGCACATTTTGCATTCGAAAATGATGTCATGTCTCCTTCTATAGTACTTATCTGAATAACTGACAGAAATCCTCTACATCTCTTATTTTCCATGCAGACATAACTTATTGCTGAGCTGAAATTTGGGTGCACGAGGCAGTGTTGGGCTTGGAGCAGAGCATGTAACTAGGAGCAGCCAAGAAGCACGTGAGTTCCCAGCTGGGTTAAATTTCATGAGAGAGAGAGACACGGAGACAGAGAGACAGAGAGAGAGGTGGTAAGGATAGAGAAGAAGGATGCGAGGAAAAAGAGCAAATGTTCTTGTTCATATTTTCCTCCAATTGGCAACTGTGTCTTTTTGTGTTAACAAGATCTTTCAGGAATCGTGTTTCCCACTGGGAGCTAGAACTATGGATCATTCATTTTTTCCTGTTCGTCTAAATTGCATCAATAGCTAGCAGAGAGCTACTCTATGTTGAGAGAATGTGAGTGAGTGTGCCGGGGAGAGGCTAGCCTGTGGTGTGAGAGCAATAGGGGATGACAGTGGCAAGGAAAGTGTAAAATGTTTCCAAAATGTTCCACACCTATTACTAGAAGCATCATTGTTATCTGGTCTGACCACTTCCTCCTTCCTTCTTTTTCTTCAATTTTGGCAGCACAGCATTCTAGGCTGTCTAGAAGGGAACTGTGGTAGATGTGAAATTTTTCTTTTATTCCATACGAAGCTGTCATTGGGATGCATGCTGGGAAATGATGCTACGGAAGGTGGCCAGGAAGTGGCTACTGTTTGGCAATTCACTTTTTTCCCCCATTGGATCAGATCAAATCCATACAGGCACTTGTGACAGTTAAAAAAACAGGTCAAGATTTGCCTGTATTACGCTTGCACCAAAAAGATGAGTAGGCCTTCTAGGCTTTGACCTTCTCCATGTAATATCTCCTACACAGTTCTTCATCTCCAGGACTCCAACTTCTTCCTGCCAACACACACACACTGACACACACACTCAATCATACACTCAATCACACACACACACACTTACACTCACACAACACTCACCCACACTCACTCACACACATGCACACACAAACACACTCACTCACACACACACACTCACTCACACCTTCTTCCTGGGAGACTCTAGTCTCCAGTATTTGGTTTGCCAGCCTTTTTTCTTTTATTAGAATAAAATCCCTGTTCTTCTCGTCTTCTCCACTTAGAGGATTCAATGGCTTCAGTCCTAAGCTCTTCTCCTCTTTACCCATGAGGAATATTCTACAAAGATATAACCGTCTAGATTTCTGACTGCATTTTTTCACTGCAGAAGCAATTAGCATAGTAGTCCATACACTCTGGTCTCATGACAAAAGCACCTTCCTAGTATTTATGTGACTTTGACTCAGCTGCTTGAAAAACAAAATCTCAACCTTATTTTACTGTGGAGTGTTTTACTAATCTTTACACCAGCCTGTGAAAATAGCTGCCATATTATGGCTAAAAAGTCTTGTGAATGACTGCACCTCAGTGCTATCAGCAATGTCAAATGGAATCTGGCTTTCAACTTCATTCCCCCCCCCCCACACACACTATAAAAAGGATTCATCCATTTTTATGGTGGTGGGGGGATACTACAACATTTTAAAATCATAGTCTGAATCCTGACTTCATCTCATCAAGTTGACTTTTCTCTGATAATTTGAGACATTTGAATGATACGCAAGAATGACAGGAAGTCACTGCACAAAGTATTTATTGAATTGAATGGAAATAAGATTGGCAATTTTTCCTTGTATTAATTTTCTTCAAAATTTGTCAAATGAGTCTATTCATCTCTTTTACTAGTGGTTATTAAAGACCTACTTTGTGTCAGGTAATGTATTAGAATTTGATTTCACAATCTCTACTCTGTCTTATCTCTGAAAATTTATCTATGTAACATAAGCTCTTTGTAATATCTCTTAAATATGTACGGTGTGTGTTTCTAAGGAAACTAAAAAAAGGTCTCCTTACAAAGATGTTTGGGAATGGCTGTGGACAGAGGGCTCTGAGCAGGGGTTGAATCTCCTTCACTATCCCTCACCCAACTGTGTTTTCCTTTCTCAGGCATCAGTACCAGAAGAAAAGCAAACCCAACTGAGAGATTAGAATGGGTCTGACATTTTAGGGTAGTGGGTTACTCAGTTGACAGTCACATTTTTTTAAATTTTAAAAATATTTTTATTTATTTGCAAGGAGAGAGAGAGAGAGAGAGAGAGAGAGAGAGAGAGAGAGAGAGAGAGAGAGAATGAGAATATGGGCACTCCAGGGCCTCTAGCTGCAAACACCACTTTGTGCATCTGGCTTTATGTGGATAGTGGGGAATCAAACTAAGTCATTAGGCTTTGCAGGCAAGTCTTAACCAATGAACCATCTTTCCAGCCCGACAGTCACATTTATAATCACAAGGTTTCAATAACCTTTTAATAAAGTTTTTATGTTTAAAAAGTTATTTTACAGAAGAGGAGTCAGAAAGATTGTAAGAGCCAAGGTGGGTGGGAATATCCAGAGACGTTGCCAGTGCTCTCTCCCCCTCATAACTGACTGCTGCTCTCAGAACTCATGGGCCACCACCCATGGGGCATACCAGCAATCCCACTGAGTTGGTACCAACACAAAGTTTTTACTTGCTAAATGTTTTTAAAAATGAGGTAGTTTTGTTCTTGTCATACAATGGTATTGTGCCTAGATAGAAACGTTAATCAGAAAGAAATCTGACTTTCTAACATTACATTATTTAAAAATTTTCATTGTGTGTGTGTGTGTGTGTGTGTGTGTGTGTGTGTGTGTGTGTGTGTGTGTGACAGAGAGCATGCATGCCCTAAGAGTGCAGAGGTCTGGGGACAACCATGGATGTCAGTCATTACCCTCCACTTTGTTTGTGGCAGGGTATCTCTGTTGAGTGCTGTGTCCCCAGGCTAGTGGAACTTCATGCTTCCTGGAGATTCTCTGGTCTCTGACTCCCATTCTAGCTCTTCATTCCCCTAGACATCTCTCTAACCCACATTACATTTATTAAAAGGCTTTGCAGCCAGCTTATGTTATGATAATGCACTCAAAATTAAATTATTTCTCTGACCAAATTGATAAGCCTTTTGAGAAGCAAATGCCATTACCGAAAAAAATTACATCTCTTCCAAATGCTTCTGATCCAAGGTTTATTCACTTGATATTTTTGTTTGTTTGCTCAGCACAACTTGAGAAGGGAATGATTGTACTATTAAAATCCTGTCAGGATAGTGAATTCATGGGGCATATGAATAAGTTCAGAAATTACAGACCTGTACCCTCACATGAAACTAATTTCATTTATAATTTAAAAAAATTAAACATTTAAAAATTTAAATTAAGCATTATTTAATTTAAAAATTCAACAAAGTAAACATGGCAATTATTATGAAAATCAATCTCAAGTAAAAAGAAATGAGAGAGAAAGAGAGAGAGAAAGAGAGAGAGAGAGAGAGAGAGAGAGAGAGAGAGAGAGAGAGAGAGAGAGAGAGAGAGAGAGAGAGAGAACAATGCATGCCAGGCCATCCTAAGGGTGATGCAATTGATTTTTTTTATTTTTTTATTTTCTGTATCAGGAATGAGGTGACCTTAATAGTCCTCTCTTATTTTTTTAGCCAGGCTCTTTCCCAATTTTAGGCCTCAAATCTCCCTTTACTTAAAAGATTTATTTAAGATAACTTGTAAATTCTTTGTGCCCATTTGTGATGCATCTCTTTTACAAAGCTTCTTGGCAGCTTAATATCCCAGAATGCCTGCCTCCCTGACCTGGAAGCCACATCTACGAAGTGCCAGGTGGGAGAGTAAAGGCTTTTCCTCAGGGTGCATTTGGCTCTTAATTGTAAAACTATCTCCTCTCATAAAGATATGAGATAAAACAAAACAAAATAAAGCAAAAATCAAAAACACTTGTGTTTGAATAAAACCTGCTAACATGAACATGGCCCACAATCCACCCAATATTCTCCAGTGCTTGAGAGCTTTTCTGTAACTTGCTCCTCTGAGCTGAGACCTCAAGCTGAGTTCTGGCCTCTCTGCTCCAGTGAAGTCATATTGAGTGAAAGCTCCTTAAGCTGCTTGACTTTGTGTTGTGCAGTGTTTGCTTTGATAAACATTGTGCCATGTGATGTGTTATGCTATAAATAAGGAAAGTGGTCATAAATATTTATAGGACAGCTTATGAAATGAAATAACATTTTATTTTTCAAATAGTTTTAGTGAGTCCCTCACCACAAAAAAAATGTTCTGTAAAAATGGTATATTACATAATGAGTTCAAATTAGAAGTATTTGGGACCTCTTGTGAACGTGTGTGTGGGAGGGTACAAGCATCTGCTTTTGTGAACATATGATGTATCTGTCTATAGAGAAAACACATGAGTCAATATGCCCAGAGATGCTGTACTTGAACTTTAAATTTCTTATGCATAGAATCCAATAAATTCTTCCATGGATTCCCTTTGGCATCTGAGTAAATTCCTAGTGCCCTTTAAATTTTTATGGCTGTTTCTTCACCTCTTACCCTAGAGGCGAGGTTCACTCCTTTCACGTGATCTCTATGCCTTTCCTGGAGGACTTCCCTTCCCCCAGTTTTGAATTAACATACAACTGCAAGAGCTTGCTGTTTTCCCTTTAGACAATCCCTTTCTGGCCCTTCCTCTTATTTATTTTTTAAAACACTCTATCATTCTTCTTAGTATGCAAGAAATAAGAGATTCCTAGTATTCCCAGGATTATCCTAAAAACAACCAAATCTAAGACACTCTTTGCATTTATCTATGTATTTTTACATTTATTTATATTTTCATCCACATTTGCAATTATAAATGTATTTGGTTTTGCATTCTGGTTGACAATAAAATCTTAAAGTTGTAGAGCTGACTATGTTAAAAGCTTGCATTTCATTAGCTTTTCTCACCCTTAAAACTGGTAAACAAGAAATATGGCAGATGTTTTGATCTATTATAATTCTTTAAAATATATGTGCTGTGAATATTCCTGCAATTTACCCAGGTCACTTACCAATAAGGACTAGAGAAAACATTGTATTCAATTGAATATATTAATTTGATAATTCAGAACTTTAATATATAGCAAACACTAACTCAGTAGAAATGTGTTTACATGCATGGTCATTATGGGAAATCTTAAATCAATAAAATAGGTTAGATTTTAAACTATAAAATTTTAGATTTAAATTTCAGATATAAAATTTAGTCTAAATCATTTTATTATAGAAAAATGAGCATGAGCTTACTGTCGTCCCCTCCTCCCCTTATTCATTGCTGCAGGCCACAGATGGTCAGTCACATAGCATGAGATGAGAAACTACCAGAGCTTTTCCGTCAATGAGACAAAGATGTAATTGCTTTAACTGTGATAAGGAAGTTAGGAAAAAGATGAGGCAGGAGAATACCTGGGGAGGATTATGTGAACTTCTC
Source organism: Zapus hudsonius (assembly GCA_004024765.1). NCBI lineage: Eukaryota > Metazoa > Chordata > Mammalia > Rodentia > Dipodidae > Zapus > Zapus hudsonius. The sequence goes on along the minus strand of PVHP010002899.1, from coordinate 51,775 downwards.
AGGAACCCATTGTAAAAGTGTTAAGTTGCTAAGGTGTAGGCATCTGCTTCCTTGTGCTTGTTAATTTACATGCCACTTAGAGGTCTCTGTTACCTACTATAAAACCCTTTTGTAACAGGGGCTGGGGCCAAATGCTTTATTTATGCTTAAGCGTAAATTCCTAAATTCATAATAACAATAAATGAAACTTGACTCCTCTTGCTGAAGTGGCTTTGTCTGTTTGTCACAGGGAATTTCTACAACAATGTGAATTGGTTCAGTTGAGTTCTCTTTATTCATTCACCAGTTTTCATGATGTCTGTGGGTCACCCATCATGGATTCTGGGTTTGGATGCTGAAGGCAAGGGTCTGCATTGAGGTACTGACACCTTCCAACTTCCATGTGAGGTCTTGGTGGTACCAGGGCTTCATTAGTGTTGTCACAAATAACCTTAAATTGTTGGTAATGTCCAAAATACCTGCTCGCTTGTCACAAAGCAATCACATTGCTTGTGAACTGGTTTTGTGAAGGGTCATGCAGCTCCAGAGAAAGCCCTCCCCTTGAGTGGGAGGTGTCTAGCTAGATCTACAACCTAGGGGCTAAAGCTGACTGGTCAGGTATGAACCAATCAGCTGTCTCTCTGACTCTCCTGAGGGAACTTTAATCCCCAAGACCTTGTCTTGGCTCTCTCTCCCCCACATGGCAGGCCAGCAGAAGGACCCCTGACTCTCCTGGCCTTAGGAAGGTTAAGCCTACCACACCCCAGCCAGGAAGGCTTCAGATTTTTTCCCTCATGAACCTTTCCTTTTCATGGTGGGAGCTCTCTGTTACTTTTTCTTCTATTGCTTGTTTAGTTAAACAACTTAAGTTCTGTTAAACTTTCTACCTTTTCTCCCCACACTGGTGTTTGGAGAACTCTGTAACTTCCCATGTTTCCTTCAATAATAAAGTCTCCCACTGTACCTTACTGTCTTGTTGTCTATGATTTTAATTCTTTAACTTTGTAGACAAGAACTCGGGTAATCTTTAAACTTTGGGGTATATTGGAATTTTTTGCTGGGCATTATCTAAATTCTAACCCCCATCTAACCCCATTACAGTTTTATTTTCAAATGAGAAAATTACTAATGCCATGGTCCTTTTCACTGAGGCAAGACGTGTTATGAAGAAGGTAGGTGTTCATGGATAGGTAGCACCTACAAGACGCAAAATTCTGCTGTGAAATTACATGCATTGGAATGTTACTTCTGTTTATGTTGGATTAAATTCATATTTCTAAATTCAGCAGTCTCTTCTCTCTCTCTCTTGGTTCAATTTCAACTGTCAAAAGTCACAGCTTTCCCCAAAGCATTATATAAATAACATAAAACAAATGTAAATGAATGAGAAATAAGGATGACAAATTACCAAGTTTTTTGAGGGCACGAGAGGAGGCCTATGAATAAATGCTGTTAATTTTATTCACTACCATTCTTTAACATTTTCAGGAAAATTATAGACAGCAATAAAATCTCGTAGAAGACTTTTGTTAGTCTTAGGTCTTTGCTGATATTTTCCTATCTTAAACATTTTCTTAAAGTGCTCTGCCCAATTTTTACTCTAACTCATAAAATATGGCAAATATGAATAGTAATAACATTCTATGACTCATTTTTAATTTACCTCCAATCAAAGGACATTTACTGCATTTTAATGACTTAGAATCAACTTTCTAACCCTTGTAAAAGAATTTATCACTAATTTTTTTACAGTTTACTTAATAGTTGAAATATGATCAAATGTACTGAGTTTTTTTCACTTGATTACAATCCTACAATATTTGACTTATATTTTGTACTTGAATTGTATGTGATGCTGGTATATCTTTCAGAACACAGGCTACCGCAATATTAATAACTGTGACTCAAATAATAGTTTTGTGTTTAAGGTTTAATCAGACTTACTTTAAAGAAATATTCACACTAAAATTTAATTTATGAATATATAGACACACACATATATGCATATATATGAAAGAAACAGAGAAGAGAGGATGTGAAGAGAGAAAGAGGGAGAAAGACAGAGAGAGAAAAAGAGAGAGAGAGAGAGAGAGAGAGAGAGAGAGAGAGAGAGAGAGAGAGAGAGAACTGATTCTGTATCTGTATGTGATTCAAGTAGCTTTGAACTCTCTATGTAGGCAGATCTGGTTTCAAATTTACCATCCTATGATTTTAGTCTGCTGAGTGCTTGAAATACAGGCATGAAACATGGTGTCCAGGTTCCTTTAGGACACTTTTGACAATAATTAGGACATAGACAATTTAGAATCATTAGAAAATATTTTTGATACAAATTTATATGTTAAAGAGTGCATAGCATTTATGCCAAATGAAGTAGCCAAATGATATTGCCACTGTTTTAAACTAAGTTGGAGATAAACTTTTGTAAGTGCAATTAAAACTGAACAACATTGTGTAACTGGGGAGCACTTTATGATGTTTGTTAGTATCCTATGTCTACAGTTATTGGCATTTTGTTATTGTATCTTTTCTACCTTCCAAACCCCACCAATTACTATGAAAAGTCTCTGATTGGAAAAACAAAATGAGACAATTTTTAAAAATAGCAAAAATAAGGGACTTTATAGCTAGTATTGTGTGTGTATGTTTGTGTGTGTGTATGTGTGTGCATATGTGTATCTGTGTCTGTGTGTATTTGTGTGTGTATGTATGTGTATGTGTATCTCTGTGTGTATGTATATCTCTGTGTGTATGTGTATGTGTGTGTATATGTGTGTATATGTGTTTATGTGTGTATGTATATGTGTGTATGTGTTTGTATGTAGGTGTGTATGTGTGTGCATGTGTGTATATATGTATATGTGTGTGTCTATGTGTGTATGTGTGTTTGTGTGTATGTGTATATGTATGTGTTTGTGTATATGTATGTGTTTGTGTATGTGTGTGAATGTGTGTATTTGTGTTTGTGTGTATGTGTGTATATATATTTGTGTGTATGTGTATGTGTGTGCATGTGTTTGTATGTATGTGTGTGCATGTGTGTGTATGTGTGTATGTATATATGTGTATATGTGTGTATGTGTGTACTTGTGTTTGTGTGTATGTGTGTTATGTGTGTATGTGTATAAGTGTGTGTGTTTGTATGTATGTATATATGTGTGTATATGTGGGTTTGTATGCATGTGTGTATGTGTGTGTATTTGTGTTTGTGTGTATGTGTGTATGTGTGTATGTGTGTGTGTAGGTGTGTGTAGGTGTGTGTGTGTATGTGTGTGGTGTGTGTGTTGTGTGTGTGTTGGCACTTGTGTCTTGGCACATTTGTGGAGAACAGCCGACAGATTCATGGTGCTTATTCTCTCCTGCTTTTTGAAGCAGAGTCTCTCTTGCTGTTTGGCCACTGTATACACCAGTCTATCTTGCTCATGAGCTTCAAGCTTTTTGTACCTGTCTTTCATTGGTCTAGGCACCTGGGATCACAGACATGTGCATCACTTTGTATCCACCTTTAGGTGCTGGGGAGGATAGAACTTGATCCACAGGCTTTCAAGCTAGTGCCTTTACCTACTGATCCATCTCCCGGAGTCCTGATAACTAGAATTTCAGTGTTCACAATGTTGTTCCTGAATGTCAGGTTCTTCAACTTCCATCACTTGACAGCCTGAGTCATAGCTGGAGCAATCTAAATGGGCCAATATGTGGTCTGTGGGATGTCGATGTTGACTTATTTCTAAACTCTCCTCCTTAGACTCTGCTTTAGTTACCTGGGAGCATGGTAGTTTCTGAGTTCTGAGGACGAATGTTCTAAGGAGTAGCCTCCATGGGCCAATGCTTGAAGCCTCCCCTGTTTGTTTCACATTTACGAATATCTAAGTAGCCTAAGTTGTTCATGTGACAAACCTAGTATGAAAGTGAGTAAAGATAATATAAGGATATGAATACTTCAAGGTCTCTTCATCTGGTGTCACTCAAACTTGTCACTTGTCACATCTGACATAAAGATTTCCAGAGCATAGTCTGTATCTCTTATCTACTTACAATTTTAAAACCAAGGGGAAAATATAAAAAATTAAGTTTTTAATTGAAAAAACGATTAAGAATATTGACAAAGTCTTTTCAGTAGTTTTAGCAGCTTATATATTTCTAGACTGAAGCTGAAGTTAAACACATAATATTTTTATTGAAAACAATAAAAGCCAACATACCAGATTAAAGGTATCAATATGCTATCAATGACGGTTTACACATTTAAAAATATATTTATTTGCAAGGAGAGAGAGAAAGAGAGTGAGAGAGAGAATGGGCACACCAGGGCCTCCTACCACTGCAATAAAACTCCCGATGCATGTGCCACTTTGTGCATTTGGCTTTTTGTGGGAAGTGGGACATTGAACCAGGTATCAGGTTTGCAGGCAAGCACCTTAACCACTGGGCCATGGCTCCAGCCCCAGCTTACATATCTGTAAGTAGTACTACTCTGAACTACACTATTTTCATTTGATTTATTTTGTTTATAAAATTTTTAATATTCTTCCTTTTCTGCTGCATAAAAAGGATGCTTTTATATTACCTTTACATTTTCACTTAATCACACGGAATTGCTTTTCAATCTCTACTCCATCTATTCCTTCCAACAAAGGCATAATATTTTGGGCTTTTTTGATTCCAATATGCTGATTCCCAACTCCTACTTCTGAAAGCAACTACATGACAGGGAACAAAGGCTGGGAAAAATGCTTATTAGGCAAAGTACTTGCCATACAAGTGTGAAGGCACAATTTTAGATCCCCAGAACCCGTATAATGCCAGATTGAGTAGCTCGCCTTTGTAATCCCAGAGCTCCTAAGAGATCAGGAAGGGAGGTGGAAATCCCTAGTGGTCATGGGCCACATAGCTGGCATATGAGACCCACCTCCAACAGGCTGGAAGGTGAGGACTGACACCTGGGCTACTTTTTGACTACTGCATACATACTTGCCATGCACAGGTCTGCAGACACACACACACACACACACACACACACACACACACACACAAACACACATCTCCTCATGCACAGATTAATAAAAAAAGAGACATAAGGCATTAGTATGTAGAACTCCTCAAATGTCCAATAAATAAATCTCTCTGCATTAGAGTAAAACAAATCAAAACTACACTGCAGTTGATTTCACCCCTATCAGAATGGCTATCATCAACTAAACAAATCATAATGTTGACAAGGATTGGAGGGAAATAAACCTTATTCCCTCATAATAAAAATTTAAATTATTATAATCACCATGGAAAACTTTAAAGTAAACCTTTCAGAAGATCCAGCTAAACCACTTTTGCTGTATGCTCAAGACACTCCAAGTGGCTTTACTATAGAAATGCTTGCATGCACGTGCTTATGATGCTAGTTTTCACACGAGCATTTATAGAACCAACCATGGTGCAATAAACCGATGAATTCATAAAAGGTTTTCTTAGCCATACAGAGGAATGAAGTCATATCATTTGCAGGAAAATGGATGGAACTTGAGATCTTCATGTTAAGTTGAATATGTCCATCCCACAAAAACAAGTATCACATGTTTTCTGTCCTATGTGTAAGCAAGGGACAGACAAACTGGAGGAGAACTATGTATGTGGAAGGAGAGAGTAATAGAAGGGAGGAGTATGATTAAGCCCATGATATGTATGTATGGAATGCGATAATATCCTTTAATTTGTATAATTAATATACAATCATGCAAAAAAGAACATTGACAGAATAAGTTGATTTTAAATATTAGTATCACCTTTATGGGTCTTTCAATATTCCTTAGGCAATATTTTATACACATAATCCACAGTAGCCTAGATTACATATTATTATCTATCATTTTCTACACACCTTCCCATCTAAGCACTTGCTCTCAGGCCCTGTTACATCCAGCCATTCTTCTTCCCATATGAATGTGGTTTTCTGATATGTATCTCATTTTTTATTATGGTTTCAAAGGTTTCATTGCAAAGCTCTCTATTCTAGACAACCTACTTAAGTGTCCCTTTGAGGTTCTCAATACCCAATTTCCTATTTCAAAATTATCATCAACAGAAGCCATGGGAACTAACTTGATAATACTTGAACCATTATATATATATGTACATATGTATATATATAATTTTTAATATATTTAAAGCCACAGAATAAAAACAGATGAGATATGGATTACTTCTTAAGTCAAAAATACTTTTAAGTAATTCAGGTTGTTAAACCTTACACAAATTTAAGGTATTATTATGAATACAGATAATGTTGATAGAGATCATGAAATCAGTAGCCTTTACTAAAGGCTATGCTCAGCTATGAGGAGTTGTTCAGTTAATTTAATATTCATCAAATAATACCTTCCAAACCATTGAAGTCCACATGATAATAGTGCCTATTTCAGGAATATTTTTATATGGGTTCATTTAGATCTCTGACACTCTTAAACATTCACTTTTAAAGGCAGTCCATGAAATATTGAAATCAAAATTGTCATATGTCCTTAGGAGATAATTTGGTATTTGACTAGGCTTACTTTTAATATATTGTAGTTAAGTCCAAAATGTGGCATTTACATTAAATATCCTACAGTAAAATATGAATATATATACACTATTTTGTACAAAACCCAAAATAATGACAAGTCTTGAGAACAGAGGGACTTCATTGTAGACACCAGTTAATCACATATTAAAAGTTATCCTCACCTGCCTGTAAGATAAATTGTGAGACTCCTTATTTAAGTGGTAGTGGAAACAGTAAGGTAGCTGCCATGTAAGCCAGCAGTCCACCCATCAGTAAAACATTAGACATATTTTATAAAGAGAGTGCTTCAGCATTTTGACACTACAAAATTAGTTTTAATATGTCAATTTCAAAGTTTTGTCACCAGAAAGTTCATCTGAAGGAGAGTGTCTGCTCAAGTCATGTTAACTACAAATTGATTACAGTAGCTAACACTTACAAAACATAGCATTTCTTGGAAAATAAAGTTGCTTAATATGGTTATTATGTACTTTCAAAGCATAAGACAAGTTTTTTTATAAAGCACATCCTAAAACACCAATTTACAGTGGTATAATGAAAGATATATTTGCTCACAGAAAGCATATGGCAGTAGCACTAAAAGCAAAGATGCCTTTCTTTGCAATAATTCTTCATTCACATAACAATGTGTAAAGGATAATAAACGGCATAATGCTGAATTTTCATTGCTGCATCAACGTGAAGGAGGCATAAGAAGCTACTGCAACATGAATATTTTTTCAACAGTGTTTAGAGGTTTTCATTTACAGTCATACAGCTTAGGAAAGGGCTGGTTCCTTTAGAAGGAGGAAGGCAGAGCTATCTTTTTAAAGTGCCCTCTGCCTTATTTCTCTCATAGTCTTAAATAGTAGTATCTGCCTTACATCAATTGCAGTAAGATGTAGAAGAAAGAACTCTCAAGATAGCCCCATATCTGACACACAATCAACTCTTTAAAATCACCTCCACCCCCTTTTTTTTTCTACCTCGCTCAGTTATCACATTGCCTTAAATGAACCAGGAAAGACAAATAGTAACTCAGGAACAGCTGATGAACATCAAAAGAAGCCTGGCTCTTCAAAAAATTGTAACAGGGCATAGTCACATTAAAATCATGAATGATATTATTAATCTATGAAAAAGTATACATTTCATGTCAAATACATGGTGATGTCTTTGCTTTTTGAGTTTTTTTTACTTGATTAAAATGTTAATAAAGTTTTCATTAAGTTTTTCTCATTATTTTACCAAAATATACACCCATTTTATTGGTTTTCTATGTTTAATCATAAATAGTTGGAGAGCATTTTTTGTTTAGAAAAACATTGATTGATTTAAATGAAAAGTTGTGGGACCCTGCTAAGAGGCACAGAGGATATAGGGTTAAAGGAAGTTGAGGCTGGCCTGAAACTCCGATAATCTCTGAGTGTATCTGAGACTGGTAGGCGTTTCGCCATCAAAACTTCCTCCTTTTATCCTAAAACTCCAGCTCCCCTGACAGGCCACAGTGAACCCTGAGATAGACAGACAATTCAAGGCCTAAGCTCATCCCAGCTGTAATAACAAACCTGGACAATAAAAGTCTAAAGGTTACAGTTCCTCTACAGCCACCACCATCCAATTCAGGTCTAGAGTCACATAGAAAGCCCCTTTAATTTATCTATGCAAACTAGGCATCCACAGGTTACTGGCCCCTGAAAATCACTGTTATGAAATGTCCGCAGACTACCCTGCCCCTACCAATCCCCTTACCTCTTATGGCCCTGCCTCTGATTTTTCCTCTGGCTTCTCCTCTATATAAATGACCTTTCTACATACAATAAATGATCGGTACACAGCAACTGCATCCTGAGAGTTTTTCCTCTCATTGGCTCACCGTTGTTTCAAGACTCTGTCCACCCAGTTCCATGGACAAACAGGGAGTTGATGCATGCTGCAACTCCTCAACTAAGGCATGGACTGACAAAAGGTGAGTAGACCTGAGCCTCTTGTTACACGTTGATGTTGAGAGCTTACATATTGTACTTTTTTCCACAGAAATACCTGGGCACAAAACTGTACACACAAGTTTTACTCAATGTTAGTTCAGTTTTTCCATTTTCTCTGTATTTGGAAACTCATTTTATTAATTAAATATTTTTTTTGTTTTTGTGTATGTTTTAAATCTCAGATCTTCAGACTTGTGTGACAAACATTTTATTTAGTGTGCTATCTCCATTGCCCACACAGCTTTTTGTTTCATCATTAAAATAATTTCTACAGAAGATCACCAATAACTTCTTATTCAATATATGATAGTCTGCAGTATTATAAAATGCTGCTTAACCCTTGTTAGAAGCTATTGCTTCCTATGCTGCTAATTCCCATTTGCTACTTTTCCTTTACAGACCTTAATTATTTGGCTGAGATGTGGTGTGGTATAGCAGAGAAATATTTATATTAAAACACACCAAGAGCATGTTGGAGTAAAGACTTGAGGGGAAAGAGAGGAGCAAAGGACAGAAAGAACAGCCTGAGGTGGTCTAAGAGGATTGCAGGGTTAGTCTGCTGTGTTCTGCTATCAAACCAGGGCTTGCTGTATGATTCAAAAGATTTACCAAGGCCGAAACCATGAGGAGTTGGTTGTGAATTGCACCCATGTGGAAAGAACACTGGGAGAGAAAGTTTCATGATGAAAATTTCCTTCTAATTAGCATTACCATATAAAATATGAAATGTCCAGATACATTTAAATTTTAGATGTAAATGAATATATTTTTGCAGTGCATGTCCTATGCAGTGTTTGGAGCATATGTATACTCAGAAATTTTTGTTGTTTATTTGAAATTTAAATGTGTTTGCTAAACCTGACAACCTTGTTCTGGCTTGTCATCCCTGAATTAAGAAGCAGTGGAGGAAAACCAGGGTAAGAACGTGACCAGGTTTTTTTTTTTTTTTCTTGTTTTCATACTTTTAACTTTGTGATTTCTGAAAAGTAATGTCAAGCTGAATGAAAAGGTCTAGACTGAAGTTCGTGCAGTGTATGTTCTTTATAAAATTTTCACATTCCATATGTTCTAAGAAAACATCTTTTTCATTGTCAAATAATCGTCTTACCTGAATCTTATCTTCTTTAAGTAAAATGACTTTTCCCAAACTAAAGAGAAAGAAAGCTTAATAATTACTATATATTCCTTTTAATTTGTCCTATTGATTCTGCCAGATACCAAATTTTGCCTATCATCTAGTATTACTGCATCAATATCTACCAATACATTTTTTGTCTAGCTACCTTAAATATCACATTATTTGGAACACTTATTTGAAATATTATTTAAATGTATAACTGATTTTTAGCTTGTTTACTTTCTAGAATAACTTTCCGTAATGATGGGGTATATTCACATTCATGTGGAGGCCTGAGGTTGATATAAGCTGTCTTCTTCCTTTGCTCTGCGTCATCTTTAAGACAGGGTTTCTCATGGAACCCAAACCTCACTGATTCCACTGGACTAAATAGGTATGGCTCTTCTCTGCCTTCCCCATACTGAGGTCATAGGTGTGTTTCACCATGCCAGGTATTGACACAGTTCCTGGAGATCCAAACTCTGGACTTCATGTGTGTGCAGCAAGCACTTTACTCATTGAGTCATCTCACCAGCCCCTAAATAGTTGCTCTTGAGCTTAAAGTATTGGGAGATCAAACAGATCTTTAAATATATGCATATATTTGTGCCAGTTGTTTTTCATTGAAAGCTCAAGAAAAATACATGAATTCTGTATTTTCCAAAAGAAAAAAACTCTTTTAAAAATATGTACAGGAAGAGTGAAACGGTAAGATAGCAATAATAGGAGGTACTAAACACTTTACATTCTAGAATTCTGAACAATAATCATGTTAATCACATAAGCGTATCCTTGCAAATACAGAACAAGAGTGTAACATTGGGAAGATATGGTCCTTGAGAGGAAAAAAGCAACGGCTCACTATTTTTTTCTTAGTGCTTCACAATGGCTTTGATTTGAAAACTATTTTGCTGTTTTCCTCATCCTAAAGTGTAGAAATATCACAGGCTACATAGAAACTATTGGTCAGTTTTAATTCAGTTAAGGATGCTTCGATTTTCCCAACTATGCTGTGGCTGGATACTGGGCCTCTTATACACTTGCTATTGGCAGTACCTCTAGTTTGTTATTTCAGCTATGTGTAACACAATACGAAAAAAATAAGAAGAATCAGAAAGCTATAAAGCACAAGCCAAAAGACAGTCTTTTTAGTAAAGCTTGCTTAAAGAGCTTCTTATAAACTCATATATTTATATTTCATAATTTACTTTGGTATTATCTTATATATATATATTTTTATAGTAAGTTATACACATCCTTGATCTAAATAAGATTGGATTACATAATAAAAAGTAGACAACAAAATGTATGAAGACATCATCATGAAACCTAAAACTTTATAACCAAATAAAAATTTTAATTAAAAAGTAAGCAAAAGTACTTTTAGTGAAGAATGTATTGGAGAGCACTGAGACAATGAAATATTCAGTAGAATTAAGTCATTATTCATATTACAAATACTATGATTATTTGGAAAGGATAAAGTATTAAATAATAAATCTTATATGCTGAATTATACTTCCTTGATAAAGACTGTCTCTTGGCCTTGTGATTCTACCTGGGCAAAGTTATCTTTCCTCTTCAATGGATGATGTACACTGAGCCCCTAGAGTGTACCTGGTGAGCGATATCTTTATTTGTAGTAGCAGACAAATGCTGGGCCCTGTATTGGTACCTAGTCAATGATTTCTTTCCTTTTCAATGGATGACCTGTGCTATGCAGTTTTGTGGTTATGAATCAAGTCATTCAACTGTTGAACAATCTATCAAACAGGGAGAACAGAGGTGAACTTGGAAAGAATTTTATGAGTACTTCATCAAAATATGTCTCAATCCCATGACCTTGTCTGAAGCTTTCTTGCCATTATTTTATTTTCTGACATGAATCATTTCATAATGAACTCACTTTACAAAGTCCTATTATAATCTTTATTCAAGTTTTTCTATGATTTCCCTCTGCCTAGAATACTCTCTGTTTTTAATCTTAGTAGGGAGAGTCTTAATTTATCCTAAGTCTTCCATAAGATGTGCTTTCTATAAGTGCATGGTACCCATGGCTTGAACCATTTGATTCACAGAAACATAAAGACCACACCAAGCATAAATCCATCTCAGTACAACAATGCAAAGTTGAAACAGAGAGAGACTTTTCATCAGTAACCTAAGCCCTCTTGATATGACCGTTAGTTTTCTAATCCTCCCAAAACCAGGATACTGATATCCTCTTAATTCATAATGAAAAAGCAGGAGAGGGCAGGAGTCAGATATATATCTTGTCATTTGTCACAAAACAACAACCATAACACCATGAGAAAGCACATTGTTTCTGTGTCTTGTATAATGTTGAGAATTCTAAAAGTTGCAGAGGTGGTATAGCTACTTTGTCTCCTACTTGATCACCAGGGCCTGTAGAGAACCCCAGGCAAAATTTCCTGCAGATATAAGCAGAGGAAGCTAATGTAATTACCTTAGATCAAGTGCATCAAAAGGAATAATCGGAAAACATTACATACTGTATGAACATGTGATGATGTGCTTTGAGATATTATCAACTGTAGGGGACTCTGAGGAACAGCATTAAAAATTAGTGGAAAAGGAGGCAGGAGAATCTTGACAGTGACATTATATTTCAGTCTGATTTCTAAAAAAATACTTTTAAAACTTTGCTTAATAATAAATGTCTATTCCATGTTGTCCTTACTGTAAGACAGATACACACATACATGTATGCATAATACTGTTTCATTCATATGTATTCATTTGGTACCTGCTCTATGTCACTGAAGTCCATCCTCTTGTAAGAATTTCTTGATATCTTAAATGACATACCAACTTTGTCTCTTCCAAATCCTTCCAGTCTTATAATATTTTCGTTTAACTTTCACATTAGGCAGTTAATTTTTTTTATTTAAACATGATGTAGTGTAACTACTGTCAAAAATTTACACCAGACAGAAAAATCAGTTTTAAGATTTACTGTTGTTACTTTTGCATGGTTTGTTTTTTGATTCTGCAGTTAGCATACTTCTTAGAACAATGTTATCTATATTAAGAGCCTTTATTTTGGATTAATTATTACTTTATTTTGTAGTATTGGAACTGAGATGTGGTTCTTAATAAGAGATTTAATTGACTCAAAATATTTGACATCTTCTGTGTCTTGAAGCTTAAAGGGGGTTTGACATAGTTTTAGGGCCGTAGATTCCACAGATCTCAAGCTCTCTGTCTAGAAGCTGTGACTGTGTCTTCATTTCCCCATTCCCATCAGGGATGGAACAGACATTTGAGACCACTGACTAAATGCAGATCATGTTAGCAGGCCTGCTATTAACTTGTCACATCACCCTTAGTTACACTTCCGAAATTCATTTTGTCTATCAACATAGACAGGGAGTTCCGACACATCCTGATAAGAACCAGGGAGATAAAAGTGTTACTTTCATCATTCTCCCAAGTTAAACCATGGAGCCTCAGCATCCCTGCTTTTCAAGGCAAGGTTTACAAGAGATTTTATCAGAATCACATATGCTTTATTTATTCATTAGTGGCTTCTTCACTCATTCATTATCTACTGATAAAGTGTTTATCACAGAACAAGTGTTGTTTAGTGTTTCCAAGGTTACTGTTACAAAACTAAAAATATCCTTTGACTTTTAGAAAGAATATGGTAAGTGATTCAGGAGACAAAGAATATGGTTTAAAAAAGTCTGAGTTGTAAATATAACTGATAAGATTTGTAATAAGTCTTGTCACTGACTTTACTAATTAGAATATTAGCATTCAGAGAAATTTAACTTATATTTTAACTATGGCAAAGAGAGATAAAAGCTATCCAACATTGATCATTTCTATGAGACACAACTTCTTTTTAACAAAACTGTGCTTTTGTTATGTTTCTTAGTAATTATATATTTGAGATATATTTATAGTTCTCTTTGTTTACAAATATGCATGCACATAAACACACACCACTCCAAATTTTCCATTAATTTGGAGTCTGAAGACATGAACTAACACTTCTCTAATACATTTCTATTTGGGCAGGACATTCCTGCTAGGAATACATTCTTTTCAGTTGGCTTACTTACGACTTTGCAAGTTTTCCATGGTTTTCATATTTGGTTGTATCTTCCATTTTTTTCTACTGAAAATTTTTTCCTCTGCTGGACATCTTTTAGAAATATATATCTAATCATATGCATTTCAACATAATCTATTGCTTCATCTACTTCAGCAGTGACATTAATATATTTTATATTGTAAATGTAGGCTTAATGCCAATGTTTGCTTATTATGGTCTTACACTAATCCTTTTGCTTCTTTTAAGTAAATAACAAACTCTTACTTCTTACATGTGTTCTAATTGTATTCTTCCTCCATATTTTTTTCAAATTAGTCTTTTATTCTCATCATTTGAGTGAAAAAAGGATCAATATTTGAACTGCATTTTTAAAATGTGTAACTAGCTGACCCCACACAGCCAATAAAGTTAGCAAAGTCACTGCCCCAAAGATAAAGTGACATTAATTTGCTTTGGCAGTCAACATGTCCTCAGAGATTTGGGAGCCCAGCCAACCTGAACTTGGAAACAATGATGAAGCTGTCTACTGCCTGAGACTCCCTATGCTCTGACTTATTGTAAAAAGGGTGACACGGGACAATCGGTGCCCAACCAGATCTTACGTGGCCTTGATTTTGTCTGTGGTATTATGAATCAGGGCATAATGAAGACAGGGTATGTAGAATAAGATACATTTCTGGGAGAAGATATCTAAGTTATTGCCTATCTATTTTTGATTGCTTCTGGTAGCTGTAGGTGAGATGAAGAGACAAATCTTTTTCTTAGTATAATGTTGATGAGTTCATTTGGTTACATTTCAGGACTCAATACAGTTATTTTCCAGAGGTATTTTTCAGCAGAGTAGATTTTAATTATTTAGTTGGAAGCTTTCAGTTTTGTGTGCCCTCCCGCACTAGGGTGGATTACTGTATAATATTTTCCCCTAAGTAACATATCCAGAATGTTCCTAATTAAGTGCAGAGCAGGTAAGAGCTCCGTGCAGTTTTTCAGTGTCAGGAGAAAACAGAGTGTTTTCACTGCATCATCTCACAAGTGAAAATTCTCACAAAATGTTAATCTGGTGGTAATTAAAGAATCTTAAACCTTAAAAATTACTGTGTGAAAGAAAAAGGCATATGTGACAAAATTGAAAATGGTAGTAATATGCAAACAATTATAAACACTCAGAATTTTAATAACTTCACTAAATTTGTTATCTGTGATTCTAATAACATACAAAATCCACATAAACCTTCATTGTATCCATGTAAAGTGATATGAGCCTAAAGTCTAGGCTTCCAGCTTTAAACCAAGCAAAAAATTTTCCCTCCAATTTGTAACAATTAAAAGAATATACTTATAGCGAAGCTTTAGGAAATTATTCATTTTTTAAAAAAATGACAATAAATGAGTTTTTCATATATTTTACAGGTTTTTATAATTTGCTTGCCATTTGGTTCTGCCTTTGAAGAAAGCAAAATACTTATATATTCTTAGTCTTAATTTCTTCCCCCATTTGTTCTGTGGTCCTGCTGTTTGGCAGCTGCAAACCTAGCTCTTACCTCTAGGCAAACAGGCAAGCAAGCGTCTCTTTCCTGAACTAATGGCCATGTAGTTCCTTGGATTAATTGGCAAGTCAATGGTGCAGCCTGTATGTTGTTTCCCAGGAGACCTGATACTTCACATCAGCAACTTTATAAATTCAGTTTGGCCTTCAGTTTGCTCCCAGTCTTAACCCTTTCTTGGTCTCTTATATTCAAATGGATGGCCAAAATAAATATATTGTTTATGTGATATATGGATATACCATTTAATATAACTTGAGAAATGTGGGAAAGAGCAATTGTTTATGATGTCCATCTATCAGCTATCATCTATTTAGCTATCATCTATCTATCAATCTATCTATCATCATCATCTGTATGTGTATGTATCTACATCTGAGTTGATGGACTTTGTACTAGTCAGAGATATCTATAAGAACAGAACCAATAGAACGAATGGTAGCCAAAAGGAGATTTATTGGATTAGTTTACAGTAGTCTCACAATAGCAGTCTACAAACCCAAGAGTCAAGGAACTAGTAGCAGCTCAGTCCATGTGGCTGGATGCCTCTGCAGTCCCAATCCAGCACTGAAGACCTAAAGGCTCCCTGGGGAGACACTGGTTTTAGTCCAGGCTAAAGGGATATATGAGTAGGGTGGATGCATGCCTAAGTCACCAGTAGCCAGGCAGGCAAGCAAGAGAGATTTCCTTCCCCTTTATATAGCCTTAGGGTAGGATCTTGCAACCCTTCCCCAAACTTGTTGACCTCCTTAGTCTCTGGAATTTACTGCTTGCACTGCACTCTCAAGAAGGGATGTTTGTTTCTAGCTAACATGACTTCCTCAATCCTCTGAGCCTCCATTCTCTCTTCAATTCAGAGGAAATCTGCTACACAACACTTAAGATTACTGTGGATTGCTAAAAGGTCAAGTTGACAACAAAACAATAATCACAAAATTCTAGGTTGATTCTAGCTCCTAGTTATTTTGAGTAGAGCAATGGTGGACATAGATCTGCTTGTACCTCTGTGGTAAAAATTCATGTGCTGTGGAATGGTTAAGCTAGGCCATATGACAGTTTAATCTAGATAGTTGAATTAATTCTCTTACAGTTTCTCACAATCAGAATAGATTGACATGACTACTTCCTATCTAAATTATCTTGAATATTTGCTTCAAATCAAGATACACCAATGAACCTGAGCCCTGATTTTCTATACTGCACATGATCTTTTTGAAGCTCAAGTTTTTTAAGCTATGAATAAAAACCAATGGAAATAAAAGCTTTTCTTGAACTTTGAATATGCTGTTTACAATAAAACATGCTATTTGTTCATTAATAAGTAGAGCTAGACCTCAAATTTTATATTTAAGAAGCATAAAGGTCAGGTTGTTTATGCTACACATTTCATACATTAAGGAAACCAAGCACTAGAGAAGCAATATGACTTGTCCAATATCATCAGCTACTTTATGATCCATAGAGTAGCTAAGAATGAGACTTTGAAGGCTAGAGTCTGGCCCGTTCTACAGATCCCATTATCTTATCTTTATCTTTAAAGACTGTATCTTTTTAGCCCACTTCCAAAAGATGCCATAGTCTCTCAACACTACTATCTGGAAAAAAAAAGTATTCAAAACATGATACTGTGGCACAAAAGAGCAGACTTGTATAAAAAGTCTAATTCTAATACTGCCTACTAATGGGTTCTATATTACTCTATTGTATCTCTTGAAAATGTCAGATTTTATTGGTTATATTACATTTTTAAGGGTTAAAGGTTAAGATATGTGAAGTATATAAATATATTAACTTATTTATTCATTATTTATTGCTTTATTTTGACTGTATCAGCCATTTTTATCTTGGTCAATCATGTTCTTTCTTATGGTAAACAACTTCTTGATTGAATTTTAGGGGGAAGAATCACACTTTGTGTTGCTTGGGTAAGAGTTGCTCTATTCCTTACACACTCAGGAGTGAGTAATTAATTCACTCTCCACCAGTGAGTGTAGTCCTCTTCCTTAGCAACTGATTTGGTGGTATATCTGTGACTCAAGTCAGAGCAGTAAAAATCAACTCAGGACTTCTGGAGGATACTTTGAAAAAGAGAGAGCAATATCTTTATTTGGGATCTATAAGAAAAGTAAATGAAAGTCTACTATATTAATATTATCATAAAATTGGGAGGGAAAAGTGAAGTATATCAAGGAAATCTTAAAGCAAAAGGTAATGGACTCACTGTGATGATTTCATAGGTGATGATGAAGAAGGGGTAGATTGTGATGCTTTTATTCATTGTGAGCTCTCACTGGGTTACTTAAATAGTCTTGCCATTTACTTCTTATTTCTTAAATAATGGAGGGACACAAACCAGCACATCAGCTTTAGGTTCTAGAGCATATAAAATGAATGTTCAAAAGCTTTGATTTTATTGAAAGCAAAAGTTTAATTTTTAAGAATGAGTTTGATTTTTCATGCTATTGCAATGCGAAAGAATCAGGTGCCTCCTTTGTATCAGAGACATAGCACTGGGTGATAGGGTAGTTTATTTGAATTTAGCATAGAATATATGAGGTTTGTGTCGGAATAAATTCCTTCTTAGATGCCAAACAATATATTGGAACTGCTTGGCTAGCTGTTTTTTTTTTAAATATATATTTATTGTCCATAATGAGTTACATTATTTAGTGGGCAAACCATGCGTTGTTATCCCGAATTCCCCAATTCCCCCCCTCCCCATCCCTGATCAGTTGTATATCCTCCTTCGTGGGCTGTCTGTATTAGTCCTTGTGGCAAGGGATCCTGTATATCTTAGTACTCATCCCGGTCTTCCTGGC
>PVHP010002899.1:0-33609 GCA_004024765.1 Zapus hudsonius | reverse complement strand
TTGTTGCGGGCTTAGAGGTCCTTGTGTAGAAAATCCTTGGTTTCTGTCTCATTGGCCTATTCTATGTTGATTGAATGGCTGTGGTTATAGGTCCCTTGTTCATCTGTCATTGTCTGCTGGGTTCCCTATGGATCCTCCACGATGTGACTGTGGTGGCTCCTCTCTTGCTCAGTATCTGAGTAAATGCTAGTTGGGATAGCATTATGTCATTGCTCTGGCCTATCAGTGACATATGACCTGCTCTACACACCAATCAGGAACTTCAGCAAACAATATCACAACCATTTACCCCTTTGAAAATCATATGGCTTAGAGAGTTTTGTAATATAGGTTTTCATCATTTTTGTGTAAAGTTGTATATATAATATCCGGTTTTTAACCAGAAAGAAAAACATTTTCTACACAAGGGTTAGGATTAAGGTAATGGTTTTAATTCTCATTTTTTTCAAGTTTTTAGAGAAAAATCAATCCCTATTTATAAATTCATGGATTTAATTCACTTAGTGGTCTTATTTTAAATATATTCTTGAAATGTAATGGGCAGGCTTGTGAACATGATATTTAATGAAGTAGTTTCCACCCTGCTGAGTCTTAAACACCAGTACATGTCTGTGCTAGGCCGGGTTTCAGCTCTAGTTTATTTCAATTAAGTTTCTATCCTGTAATTATATGGTCAGGAAGGATCTGTTGATGTTGTGAATTTGATTTTTAATAAGATTACTCTAAACTCTAATGTGCCTTTGTAACTATGAAGATTCATGTTAGGTAATTATTGTTCTATATCAACTGTTAAAAGTTTCACTTGCACTATTATTGGAAAGGATTTTCTTTTAAGTCATGATAACAATGGTGAGGATATTAGAGTCATTTGATATTTTAATGCAAACCCTTTCTTCATGTACCTGGCCATGGTGTGGAGTTAGAGATAATTAAAATAACACACATGAAGAAGACTTTCAATTACCAATAAGGCTTCCATATTACTTATATTTAAAGTTTTTCTTTATTTTTTTTTGCTACCTCCATTTCCCATTTCCTTGCCTCTTCCTCTGTCTCCTGAGATGCTATCACAGTGGCAGATCTCGCTCATGTTCTGATGAAGAATTGGCATTTAATTTGGTGACATCATCTTTCTGAGACAATAACAGGACAGCTGACCTTATACTAAGAGTTTAGTGAATTCTACTCTTCAATTTCATCCCTTCATTTTCAATCTTAATCAGATTGAGAAACAAGATATAAAAATTGTCTCCTTTAGGTGTATCCATTGTTGGAAGTAAATATCTACAATAATGATATATTGCTTAAAATATTCTCAGCTTTGTTAAATATTAAAAGATATACTACCACTATTCTATTAATTTTCATGCATTTATGTTTTAGTCAACTCCATGATGCTGGGATGAACATCCAAACCAGGCACAGTTTAAGGGAGGAAGAGACTTATTTCAAGCTTACAGATTCAGGGGAAGTTTCAAATTTGGTAGAAGAAGTTGCATTCATACATCCAAGCAAACACACATGGGAAGCAAGCAGCAGGGACCCCATCACAGCCCACACTGGTCTCCTACAGCTTTGGGTTGGAATTCATCTCCAGCCCAGGATTAGAACCCCCAGTGATACGTCTTCCAGCCAGATGGCTGGACATCCAAGTTACAAACTTTAACAAAACATCTGAGTATATGGGAAAATATATTCAAATACCACAGATTATATAACATTTCACAATATTCCTTATAAAATGATTTTGTCTTTTATTTATGTGTTCTACAAAGTTTTTTTCTTATTTATTGCACATAATTCAACACACTGTATGAGTCTTATGATGGAACCCCCATGTATTAGTCAGCGTTCTCTAGAGGAAACAGAGTTGATAGAATGGATTGTAGTAAAGGGAATTTATTGGGGTAGTTTATGACAGCCCAACAATAGCAGTCTGCAGGCCCACAGGTGAAGAAACCAATAGCTGTTCAGTCCACGTGGCTGGAGGCCTCAGCAGTCCTAATCCAGCCCAGAAGGCCTGATGGCTCCCCTGGTAGGGCTGCTCTTCAAGTCCATGATGTGAGGCCGAGGAAACTGGGTTCTGATGACCAGGAAGGGTATGAGAGCAGGATGCAAGTGCAAGTCATGAACAAGCACCAACAAGCAGGGAGCCCAGGAGAGAATTTCTTTCCCATTATATAGCCTTAAGGTGGGGGTCTTACAACCCTTCCTCAGACTTAATGGCTTCCTGAGTCTCTGGAATTTGCTTCCTGCATTGCCCGCACAGGAAAGAATATTTACTTCTAGTTTCTTTGAGCTTCTTTACATCCTGCCCCTTGCTGAGAGGCTGCCTTCCAGTAAACATCCTCAGAGACCCACCCAAGATAATTAAAAAGAACAAGTTGACAACAGAACCTAACCATCACACCCCATTGCCTTCCTCCCTGTCTACAACCAGCTGGGGGCCCTCTTTGGTGGGCTTGCTGGACCAGTTCATGGGATAGGGGGTTATCAATTGTGTGAGAGGTAGCCACTGTTTTTTTCTTTGTATGTTGTTGCTGAGGGGAGTGATGGCTCTGATGTTCTTTCCCACAATGTCTCTTATAATCTTTCCACCCCCTCTTCCACTCATATCTACAAAGATTTTAAAATGGGATGAAACAAATCAAAACTAACATTATTTTTCTATCTTACTATGCATCCATTTGTAGTCAGTGTATGTAGTATTTGGATCACAATAAAATGTAGAAGCATATTTATATGAATGATTAATTAAACCTCCACTTTCAACTACAGAACTAAATGTGTCCTTATAACAAATACATTAACTAGGTTGACTGTGAGTTTATAGGTTTGTGCTGAAGCACTAATGGAACAGATTTTAATTATGAATCTTTATTATTCTTTGGCTATATTTAGTGCCTGGGAAGAATCCACTCCTTTTTAATCTATTTTAAGCAATGATTTTAAATACGATTTTTGTTGAAAAAAATGTTAATTTTATTTTTTTTTATGTTTGCTTAATTTTGAAACACAATCTTATAAAGATGAAGTAAAAGGGCTATAGAGATGGCTCAGCAGTTAAGGTGCTTGCCTATAAAGCAGAATTACCTGATTTCAATTCCCCAGTACCCACATAAAGCCAGATGCACAAGGTGGTACATGTATCTGGAGTTGTTTGCAGTGGCTGGAGGCCCTGGCGCTAGCATACTCTCTCTCTCTTTCTCTTTCTCTCTCTCTCTTTCTTTCTCTCTCTTTCTTAAATAAATAAATAACACATTTGGCATGTCGTCACCCACATGCCAATGGGATGAATCTCCAAACCAGGCATAGTTTGGAAGGAAAGTATTTATTGAAGTTATAGATCCAGGGGAATTTCTACAATGGTTAAAGGGGCTGGACCTCTTTCACAGGTCCAAGCAGAGAAAGAAACCCATCACTAGCAACTCTAAAAGCAAGCAAGTGCACTCAAACTTGAAAACAGTAGGAACTCCAGGCTTGAGCTCAGACTGCTCTTTGCAAATGTATAGCTGGAATTCCCCCCCAGAAACACCTTAGGGCTGGAGCCTAGTATCTGGCAAGGTGACACACCCTGCAGCCAGGCAGCTAGAGAAAAACTTTAATAAACTCTTAAATCTATTGGGGGACACCCCTTCAAACTAGCTCAATATTTAAAAAAAAAATAAAAAGAAATGAAGCAGCCCATGAAGGTAGCATACATGTAGTACATGTAGCTGTGTATGTAAGGCTGAAGATAGTATCAAGGATAATCAAATTATGATTATGTAGTGTTCATTCAAACAAGTGTCCTTTTTTTCTCATTTTCTTATAATCAAAAGGTAATTGATTTAAAGATACAACAGAATTTAATAAAATAAAGTATTTCTATGATTTCTCATAGAATACTCACAATAGAATTGTCCTTTCCAGAAAACCACAGGAAAAAAAATAAAGAAATATATTGGATTATATAAAGTTAGAAAATTTTTGCAGAGGAAAGGAAAAAAAAATCATTTGAGACAATCTAAAACAGAACAGTATTTCCAGTATGTACTCTGACAAAGCTTGATATACAGAATGCATATGGAACTCTAGAACCTCAATAGCAAAAAGGAAAAAAAAAAAGAAACCAAAAAACCTAAAATAGGCAATAAAGGAAAATAGATGTTTTTCAAAGGGAAACACAAATGGGCACTAGGTACCTGAACAAAGTGCTGATAGTCACTACACATCAGGGAAATACAAACCAGAGCCACAGTGATGTATTACCTCAAAGCCAGTAAAGAAAAAACAAAAAACAAATTAAAGGAATATCACCAAACAAAAATAAATAAATAAGAAAGAAAGAAAGAAAGAAGGAAAGAAAGAAAAAAATAATTTGAGCAAAAATGAGAAAGCCCTTGCAATATTCTTGCTGGAAATATTCTTTGCAGCACTTTGTGAAGTAAAGAAATAGAAGCCACCTCCATGAATGGATTACAAAAATGTGGTATATAACACAGTTCAGCAAAACAGAAGAAATAAATTCTGTTATGTGAGACAGCATGTGAGTAACTAGAAAGCATATTAAAGAGACACATAAAGAGAAGTACCACATGATTTGCTCACATGTGGAAAGAAAAATAAAAGTAGTATCACAGAACAAAAGAGTAGAATGTTTACCAGAAGTTGTAGAAAGGAGGTGAAGTAGAGATGGCAAACGATTGACCGAAAAGTACTAAGTTACAGTAAATTAAGAACAAGAAGTAATGATACATAACAAATGTGTGCTATACATTCAGAAAGATTTTGAATGTTTTTAGCACATACATATGATAAATATTTAAGGAGATAAGTATAGTAATCTGGTTTAAACATTATTCAATATGTAAATATTGCAAATATCATATGGTGCCCAACACTTCATTTTTATGATTTTGTATATTAGTTAAAAATAATTTTGGGGGCTGGAGAGATGGCTTAGCGGTTAAGGCACTTGCCTCCAGTGCCTAAGGCCCCAACTTCAATTCCTCAGGACCCACATAGCCAGACCCACAAGATAGTGGCCTTGGTGCTCTCTCTCTCTCTCTCTCTCTCTCTCTCTCTCTCTCTCTGTATCTCTCTGCTTAACAAGGAAAAAAATAAAAAATTAAAAAAATAATTTTTGTCTTAAAAATTTAAGAGTCTAAAATAGGTAATATAGTTGGAACTAATTTTAATTGAATTAATTTATAAGTATTTGTCACATTACTGGTTTGTAGATCACAGATGCAAATATTCTGCCTTTAAACAAGAGTAATTGACAATATTTGTCACTGCAACCTCTTTCAGCTTCACGATTGAAGTTGCCCTCCAAGAACTGACCCCCAAGAAGACCTTTGGCTGCAATTTCTGACATGACAATTCTCTGCAGTTTTTATCTGAGACCTTTAAGACTCATAGCTGCCACATTACATGAACTACAGTCAGCTATGAATCAACCACTTTCATTCAGTAAGGATAAAAGCTAAGCTGCTTGCTCTACTTCTGAAGCTAATGGCTATCTTGACAGGAATTTTTTTGCTCTTATTTTAATTGATGAATAGTTATTGAATTTCTACTGACTTATTCAACTGTAAGTGACTGAAGCTGGATGGTCCATGAAAGCATACTGAACTGTTACATTTCCTTTAAGTTTAATATATTTTTGTTCCTCCTTTCTTGACTCCTTAAAAGTTGAATGGTTAAAACTGTCTAGTTACTTTTTGAAAGTGTAGATTTTCATATATAGCAGCATGGTGATTTTGTTTTTATATAATTCAGTAACCTACTTATTGCCTAAATATATTTGTTCAACATTCTGCATAAAATTATAATAATTTAATTTCTGAAACCATATTATCTGGAAAACATATATGGAAAAGTGCTCTTAGAGAATCAAGTTACCTTTAAAAGCCGCAGCATTGCAAATAAATTTAGAAATGCCGTTGTGATGTCAAATACTTTATGCAGAAGAAAAGTTATTTTTTGAATACTTTGAATCTGCTCCTTTATAAGTGTTTAGATGTGCTATCTAATTGTTTATCTGGTGGTTGGAAACTTCATCTTCTGTTCTTAGAGGACTGATGGTCCTGGTGGGCCAGTTAAGTTGTTTGGAGTGGGTATCAGTGAGGGGCATTTATGGGGACTGCAAGACCCGCCTGCTAACGGGAGGAGGTTCCAGAGCTATCCATAAGGTAAGGAAATGTCACACAAGGTAGTAGGTCACCTCTTCAAAATCTGAATTGTTTTAAAGACAAATCTGCATGTTTTCTTCTATTAAATGATTAATCGTTAATCACTAATATACTAGCCAATACACATGAATTAAATTTGAGTAAGTATATAAATAAAAACCCATATTTTAATATGAAGATATAATAATCTTTCTGTTTAATATGTATTCTTCTTTGAAAAACTATCACTTGGATTATCTGTTGACAATAAAGTGAATAATGACCTGGTGTTAGTATATACAAGTCTTATGTTTGCATTTCTATTCATACATCTTGTTGACCTTGTAAAGGTAAGCTAACAAACTATGAAATGAGTGCAGAAGAGGAAAGTTTTGTGAAGGTAAAGGGTATATTATATTTATGGAAAACATTAGTCTTGGATACAGGACCAGGTTTCCCTGAGGAAATGATGAACTATGGTCTGGGTGATATCACGTGATAATGTAAGAAGGTGTAGACTAACCTAAGAAATTTTTAAGAAACATCTTCACATGACTTAAGAGAGGAAGAATGAGGCTTTTAAGGAACAAAATCAAAGGTAGGAAAGTATTTAAGAATCTGAAAAAAATGTAATGGAGTGAAACTTTAGACAAAAGCTATGGTTCATTCAGAAACTTAAGGGTTCTAGTAAAGACTTGGGTGTTTAAACCCAGTGGGGAGAAAGAGAGTGTCAAAAAGACAGTATGAATACATTTTATTGTAAGAATCTTTTTGGTTTCCTGTTACTGAGGCAGTAATGCATTTCTCCATTTCTATAACCGCTTCTTTTGAGGAAACCAAGAGTTCCTTCTGAGTCTATTGCCTTTATAAGTCCAAATCAGAAGTTCAGAATGAAGTGATTCCTATAAAGGACCTGAGGGATTCTTATTAGGAGTCTGGCTGGAGAACCAATATATTGTCACAGAAGATTATTTTTATTGCATCATTTTTATCTATTGGGAAATTTCAATACCAAATGCCTAGCACGAAGCATAATTTTTTTAACCCAGTCTTTAATGATTGTATTAGAAAGAACAATCTGAAACTGAGTTAAGTATGTTGCTTAGGCATATGCCTAACAGAAATGGCTCACACCCTTCTATGATCTCTGAGGCTCCTTGATATAGAGTCAGTGAATGAAAGATTTGGAAAGAACCATTTATTGAATGAATGGCAAACACTTGCTTTGTGATAGCTGGAGTTTTATAGTAAGCTACCAAAGAAGTAGGCGTCCATATGGCTTGTTCATTTGTCTTAATTAGGTTAACCCTTTCCCCAATTTGTCCTTTCCTCAATCTCCTACTTCCACCCCAAATTAAACAGTTCTCTTATCAGTAGTTAATGGAGGATTTTAGTGAATATGCCACTTAGACTGCTCTTGATAGATTTCTCTATCAGATACCTGATTAGCATAGGAGGAGTCACAGGAGAATTCAGGTGACAAATATTTGCGACCCAGGCAATGAGTTTGTGAGTACACTCTAGAAACATTAGAGGGTATATTCAATCAAGAAAAGAAAGAGAACTGGGATTTGAATAGCATTTTCACTAATGTTTTCACAGCATTTTCATTAGTGGAGGTTGGCATTATTTTTTATTAACATTGCTAAACAAAAATCACTGTTATTCACAATCAATTCAAGTAGAGAAATGCCAATGTTCCTCTAAATGGAAATCTGAAAGCTTTCCTTTTATATTAGGGTGCAAAATGTTGCAGAGTCACTGATGAGATATTTTTGCTCAGCTTTTCTGATTTTGGAAAATTCTTTTTAATTATAAGCATAAGAAATGACATAGGGTGTTGTGTTCTTTCTCTTTACCTTTGAACATTCTTGCTTTAGACCGGTGTTCTCCCAAACTCTTCTGTGGCTATACAGGAAGTAAGAAATTGTAATAATCTGTGGAAAGGTACTCTTTTGCAGTAATAGATGTGAACACTCTTCCTATCCATTTCAAAAAGCAACAGGGATAGTCATGTATCTCTGAGGGAATGATCATCGTTACTTGACTTGAATCTAGTTAAACACTATTTGGTGATATTTGGTTAAACATGCAAAAAATTTTAACTCCTTATATTTAAAAAGTACTTCTGAGTTATTCTACTTGTTTATAACAAAAGCAACCCAAGGGCTAGAGAAATGACTCAGGTTAAGAGCACTTCCTGTGCCAACTTGAGGGCCTGAAAAAGCCAGAGAGACTCTTTAAGTTTGACTCCCAGGATAAAAATAAAAATCTGGGTGTGGTTCCATGTGTCTATAACCCCAGTCCAGCAGGGGAGCAAAGAGCTGAGAATCTCTGGAACTCTAGAAACAAACAGCAAATTGTAATATCAATAAGAGACTCAGGTAACAGGCTGCCTTCCCTAATTCTAATAGGTAAAGAGCACAGGAAATTCACCTTACTACCATTTGACTCACATCCCATACTCTGAAGTCTATGGGATAACTATACTTGTTGTGAGCCTAACAACTGTACTCTTTTGGATGCAGGCTCCTTTACTGGTGTCTTAGCCACAGCTGTAGTTATATTTGTTGTTGGTCTTGTTCCTAAGAAGTCTTTTAAGCCAAAACCTAGTTTCATTTTCTTTTTTTTAAAATTTATTCATTTTCAAGGAGAGAGAGAGAGAGAGAGAGAGAGAGAGAGAGAGAGAGAGAGAGAGAGAGAGAGAGAGAGCACCACTGCCACTACCTTGTGGGTCCGGCATATGTGGGGCCTTAGGCACTGGAGACAAGTGCCTGAACCGCTGAGCCATCTCTCCAGCCCCCTAGTTTCATTTTCTACACAATGTTTTCTAAATTGGGTTTTTGAATCCTGTGCTTACATAAATTTAAAAAGTGCACTCTTTCAGTGTGTCCAAATTGTCCTTCTAGAATTTAAGATTGGGGAAGTGGAGAATGATTGACAATCATTTAATCACCAGACTCTTTGTTCTAGAGGGTATTTGAGGACTCAGGAAAGAGCCTCTGTGGCATAGAGGATTTGGAGGGACACTTTTATTATGGGCATGAGCTATTGAACACGCCTAGTTTTAAGTTGTATTTTTTTGAGTTCCCTTTGTAAGCATCAGATTTCTTTTTCCTTTTTTATTTATTATTAATATTATTTTTCATTTTGCAATTGATATCAGGACAATATCATGATAGGAACTCAGTTGTAAGAATGGGAAATTCCCTGCTCAGTTAAGGAGTCTGGATGAGCAATCTGCAGACCCATGGGCTAAATGTACAATATGGCATCCCGTCTGAGTGAGAAATGGAAAAAAAAATGCAATAATGAACATTAGTGATGGAATATATTTACTCATCTGTTTTGCTGTTTACAGCAAGATTAGTATTCTTAAATGTAAGGGTGCCTTCTCTTGGTTAGTAGCCAGCCAGTAAATGACATATAATTAAAGCAACTTAGTGAGTTGAGATCCTCACTACACTATACTTTCTCACAATTCTTAGAACATATTAGTGATGGGTGAATATTTTTCACCAAATAAATGATTAAATTAATAGCAACAACTATTATCTTTGAAACTCTAAATCTGTTGCTATTCCTAGAATCAATCTCCTTCAACTTTTTAGTCTATACTTTTAATTTTTTGTGTTTTATTTTAAGGCAGGCACCTTTATTCATCCTAAGCTGACCTGGAACTCAATCAATAGTTCAGGTTGGTAATTAATTCACTATGTCCAAATTTACCTCAGCCTAAAAAATGCTGGGATTATAGGTGTTAATCATGCTCAGCTTTTAAATTGCATTCATTACACTAAATAAATTTTGTTATCCAGATTTCATTTTAGTAACAATAAAAATCAGCAGTACATTCTAGAATCCTTTTTTAAATTATGCTAAGGGAAATTTGGAAGAATTTATATGACATACATATGAAAATGGGACTGAAAAAGTATTCCTTAAGAAAAGATTTCCCTTTCATAATTCACACCATTTCCTGCCCACTAATCATTAAAGTGACTTATTTTTTAAAATTTAACTATAGTCGATGTACCACAGTGCACAGTTGATGGCACATATAATTCTGTGTTCTTACATTGTTAAATAACAGGGGCTTTTGAATCACTGGGCACACACTCCTTATGAGGCTTTCTATTCCTGATGTTTTGGAGAATAGGATGTCTGATCTGATATTTTTGCTTCTCATTTGGGAACATGTTAAGAGAGCAGTCATAGTTGTCAAGTGCAACATTTTAGATCACCCATTTACTCAATCTGAATTTGGGTGTGAGTGGGAAAACACAATTTCTACAATTTATATAAAGAAAATGAAACTTACAAGCATAACAGTAAAGCCATATCAATACATATTGAACTTCACAAAATGTCCCCAGAAAACTAAGATATCGTAGCATCATTCAAACTGGAAGAAGGGTGCGCAAAAGAAGTTGGTACTCATTCTTTAATGACCTATTTCTGAATAGAGTGTGGAAATATTCTAGAAATGCAATTTGAAAATTCTTAATTCTCAATATAGGACACGACAGTGCATTCTGGGAATTCCTTATAAGTCTTCTAGAAGTTTCATATCCACCTGTGTCTCATATTGGGTTTTACTCAAGGGTGTGATTATTTACAGTCGTGGATGAGATGGTTGTTTAAAGTAGCTTATAGTTTGGAAATGTTGACTCCATGCTGATTTTTGTTTTTGCATTCTTTATATGTTTTGTTATGTTTGCGGTATGTGAGTGTGTGTGTGCATGGCGGGGATTGAACCCAGGGCCTCATGCATATTAGTCAAGCACTCTACCATTGAGCTACATCCCCAGGATGTACTTTAAACAGAGATACTCCTTTCTTAATTAAGAAACAAATAAAACTTCATTTGAATAGAGAAATGCAGACAATTTTGTCAGAGCAATCTTATGAAAAAACAGAAAATTATGGCCAAAATGATATCATTTAATGTGGTTCAGAAAATCTGCCTTAAAAGACTGATATTTTCTGTTTGTCATGGTGTGTGTGTGTGTGTGTGTGTGTGTGTGTGTGTGTGTGTGTGTGTACTGAAATTATCCATGATTAGGTGTCAAATATTTTCTTTCCTCATGGTCAAATATTTTCATTCATTATTTGGTCCCTTTTAAAATAAGGAACTTTAAGGGAAAGTAAAATATTAAGCTTTTGAAATTGTAGTGCCAATAAAATTATTGGGCCCTTTCCTCAGCTGAGTAAAATGAAATAAAAATACTGAGTTTAGAAGCTACAAAGATTTTTTTGTTAAATTAAGAAAAAAATTTAAATAAAATAATGATAGTATTAATAGCCTAGTTTATATTTATAGGACTATTTGCTGTAGTTTAAAGATTCTGTTAGTAGTAGAAGACTGTGCACACATTGAAATATATTGAGTCCTCATAACTTGATTGTAAGAAGTATATTAATTTAAAATCAATACAAAGTCAGTAGCACTCCGACTACCATTTTTAGTCAAATGTGCCTTTATTCCTATATTCTGTACTGTTCAAAAGGTTGAATCAAAAATGATTTTCAAAGTGAGTCAACAGTGGTCACATTTCTTTTATAATCAAGTGCCAAGACAATTATGCACACATCACATTTACAGTCATTTCTATAATACTGGCTTTAAAATAGTCGACAAGAAGTGTTTTTTGAGTACAGGTTCTCAAAAAATGTGCCAAGCTGGAATGTAATTGTAGGCTGCATTATTAACTCAAAGGCTGGCATCATTTCAGCATAAAAAATAACAGTTATGGGAATAAGGGCCCCCTTTTTAAAAATCACGAAAGAGCTTGTGTATGGATATTATGAGGGATTTTCCCGAGTCTTATTCTTAAACAGATTACACTATTCAGAGTCTCAAAGAATCAAAATCGTGCTCAGCTGGGGCAGTCAATGTGCAGTCTAAACATGTGACAGATGCAGAGAAAACTTCAAAGATGCCATTACAAATGCCTGTGGAGATATTTAAGGAGCCAGATGCCACTGTTTCAAATCTTTAACAGCTCTGAATGTGTCCTGTGATTACCTTCCAGAGAGAGGTGTGGTTCAGTATGGTAAGGAGCAGAATACCACCTAATCCTGGTCTTGATGTTTGCTTCATTGTATGGCTAGGTAAGAGGGATTGGGTGAGTTATTCTTACAGGAAATATATGTATATGAATTTTCCATTCCTTATTAAAGCCTAAAGGTGCGACTGAAAAGAAATATGCATATGGTGTAGTCTTTGAAAGCTCTCCTGTCTTAAAAGCACAATTTGTTTGTGTTCTTGGCATGGAGACACTTTTTTTTCTACAACTTTTGCCATTTACTTAGACACTAAAAGAGGCAATAAATATATTCATCACTGTAAGTGTTTATTTCTCAATTTGTTTTGGTGTTGAAAATAAATTACTTGGGACAACATATTATTAAAAGCATCTTTTCTTCACATCACTATCATGCTCTAAAGAAAAACTTACATGATACTTTGAGAATGAATAATGTCCTAGGTAAATGCAAAGGTGGTGAGATTTAGCTAAAAATGTAAAACTGGCAGTTGCTTTTATTATATTGATTTCCTTTATTTTTAGATTTCCTCTCCATAATAACTGATGCAAGAGAGTTTATTCCATTTCAACTTTTTAAGAATACAAATTCATAGGCTTATTATCACTAATGGAACAGAAGAAAAATAAAGACAACTAGAAATTGTTATAAAGCAAATAAAGTAGACAAGAAATCTGAATTGTTGTATAATGATACCCCCCCCCAAACATTTTTGCATTGGAAAAAGTAATTCTCTCCATGATTATTCCTTTTCTTATATGTATAAAGTACTCAAGGCTGTTTTACATTATATCAAACCTGTGGAGATGTTATTTTATTAATATTTGAATTGAAAATTGTGGAATATTATAAAATACTCATAGACATAATTATCCACATGAAACGGATGGCTATAAGTGGAAAATAAATAGCAAAGGATATTTTTCTTTCTAATGTAAACATCTGGCAGTAATCCTTGCTTACACAATTAATGGGCATTTAATTGGCAATGATCAGTTTATTGCTGCAATATGAAGTGAATGTTTCCCCAGGAACAAACAGCTGTTGCAAGAATTTCACAGTGATTTAGCAAACACCAGGTGATAGTTGTAGCTAGAAAAACAGGCTCTGTCTTTCTGCAAATTGCAGTGTACTGGATAAAAAGAACTCGGTGAAAAGTAGCTGGAGCATAGTGGTTGTTACTGATTAAAATCTTTCCAAAAACTAAACTTAGTCAACAGATTAATTATATTAGATAATATCCCTGCTTCAAATGTAAAGAAATATAATTTTCTAAGAAGCAAATAATTAAATTGGCATGATGTTAATCTATTCAAAGCAGTATTTTATGTCTTCTTTTAGAGACAATTGTTGATGAGGCCTTTTTATTTTAATAATTTATCTTTCCTTCCTAAAGTCTTGGAAAATTTGATAGTCATGATTCTAATTTTTGATTAAAAAGTTATTGAAGTCATTCAATAGTTACTGACAATTATATTTTTCTTAATAGATTTTATTCAAATGTCTAGAATTAAAATGTACCACTTTTTAATTTGCATTGCTTGTGAGCTGCATTCCATTAAGTTTTAAATAAAAAGTTTTTCATTTTTCATTATGCACTCTTATTACTAATTTAATAAAATGATAATAGCTTGCAAACTTTCTGTTACTACTCAGCTTTTGGCATAGATTAAATTATACATTGTAAATGTAGCACACTGGCAGACACAGTTATTTCATAAAGCTGAGTTTCATTAGCAAAGAAAGTAATTTTGCTTCAGAAAAGAAACCCTTTATTTACTATACTATTAGTATTAGCTCATGCTGGAGTTTATGAACAATGACCTCAAACGAAGAAAGCATCAAGGGCCAATTTATAGAACAATGCTTTTATTTTTTCATGTATGCATTCTGCTATAATCCATCTCCATGACAAAAGCGGACAATCAATCATCTTCTATTGTGCCTTTCTCAACAAAATTACCATTTTTGATGTAACAAAAGAATACTGCCTTAGTAATGGGAACAGTTTTACGTGCTCAAATCAATAAATTGACCAGACTTCAAAACACCTTTACCCATTAATGTGACAATGCAGTTTTATGTTGTGCTTATCCATATTAATATTAAATTATTGTTAAGTAGCTTTACTTTTATTTTTCTTCAAGAAAGCAATAAGAAATAAGAAGGGACTTTAAAAGAATGTTTTCAAGTGTTTCAATTACAAAACTTTGTGGTTTGAGTATTGACGTGCTATACTCTCGTAAATTTAACATGAAAACCGTGGCATTTAGCGAAAAAAATTTCTATATTTATAAATCTTAAAATCATGTGGTATCTATGTGATAACAAAACACATTATTAAATAATGTAATGGAAGATTTAAGATAATCCTATATGGCATGTATCCTAAAATAAGATATTTCTGTTGCAGGATAAAAAACACAAAAAACCTCATGTACACATTTCATATGTGAGATCTGTAAATATTCTATAATTTAAAGTAAACTCAAATCAAAGGATAAGTGCAAAGTTTCCACCTAAGAAAATGATGCAGGGCTATTTATAAATAAAGATTCAGTTATAAAAACATTCTAAAAAAATCTGTCTTCTTTCTTCCAATGATAATGGAAATTTCCCATGTAAAATAAAAGTTGTTACAAGTTTTCCAACCATGCTAAAGTGCAATACTGAGATATATATCTCATTTATACACAATTTATCTATTCAATATTAGTGTTAGTCCTAAATTTCTCCTATAGAGATTGAAAAAAATTATACCAAAATTCTTAATATATGAAGAGTTTCTATATACTAATAGGATTAATTCAAGCCAATAACCTCCGTATCATTTGCTACTTCAAAACTCAGATGGCTTTAGAACTTTGGAAGACATTATTTAACTGTATTTTCTTCTGAATTAATGAGGCCAGACCATAATATGTTTCAAGAAAATGTAATTCTTTGTCACAGAAATTCAAACATGGCTTTGTACCTGATTCTCTTCATATAAAAGCATGAGAATCATTTCCTCAAGCATATAGAACTTAACAAGTACTCAGATTCATACTTGATCAATTAACATTTAAATGTTAGCTGGTCATAATATTAGATTCTTTTCAGTTTGCAGCAAGTCCACAAGTTAATCCATCATGTGACAAAATGACATTCTAAATTAGATAAAGAAATAGATTACCATACTTTTTTGGATTTTAATTTTTAATGTTTATTAACTAATTAAAAAATTTGTTTTAAAAACACTTTTTTACTTAAGGTTTAATGTGTGAGTGAAAATTTTACCATATAGTGTACTTTTTAAAATTTTCTTCTCCCCATAAATCTGTTAATTTGCTGTGATCAAGTTCCTACTCACAGTGATGAAATGAGTTATCTTTTGAGAAACCTGTTCAGGGACGTCAGCTCTTATGTGTTTGGTGTTCCTTTGCAGTAGAAAGAGGCCCTGGTCTCTCTCTCTCTCTCTCTCTCTCTCTCTCTCTCTCTCTCTCTCTCTCTCTCTCTCTCTCTCTCTCTTCTTGTAAATAAATAAAATATATTTAAAAAGTCATTTGAAGCTGGCTGTGTTGGCACATGCCTTTAATCCTAGCACTTAGGAGGCAGAGGTAGGATGACCAGCTTGTGTTTGAGGCCAGCCTGAGACTACACAGTGAATTCCAGATCAGCCTAGTTTAGAGTGAGACCCTACCTTAAACATACAAACAACAACAAAAAAACCATTTGGTTCTTACATATTACTCCACTGTTTTCAAAGGAAGTTTTCGAAGAACAAATGGTATCTCAGGTTTGTCATTTCATTTTTGTTTTATCATCCTTAGTCAGTTTCTGAAAAGAGAAAAATCAAAAAATTCATAAGAAAGCACATTATTTTCACACCGAGATACCAATACTAAATAGTACAGTGATGTTATTAGTATCATCATCATCATTAGTATTATCATTATTATTTTTTCTGGTAACAATTATTTTGCTTCCTAGAAATTTTGAGCAGGACTAGGCACACTCCAGGTTCTTGGGATGTTGTTGTCTGAGTCCAGGAGTCTGGGCTGCTTTGTCAGCTCTCTACTAACCTGTGCATCAGTATGGTGGCTTCATGGGACCAGTGGACCTCTAGGTTGCCTTAGGAGGGGGTGAAGGGGCCCAGGTCAGAGGTATTTATCAAGGAACAAAATTTCTTTTTTCTTGTCTTAAGAGACTTAATGGTTCCATTAGTGAATTCTCTCTTGGAGCCTTCATGGCTTATCTGCCTATACTTCCCTCTTCTCTCCTCACTTCATCACTGGTAGCTTTTTTCCTTTCCCCTCCCAGTTCTTTCATACTGCCAGATAGTTAAATGCAATGAATAAAATCCTCTGCATTACTTTAGAGATAGAATATTCATCCCAAGAATCCATCCACCAGTTGTGGAGTGAGGAATGCCACCTACATTTACATGTTTGTGGGTACATAGAGTATTTTACTAAATTTGCAGGTTTCTAAAAAAAGTTTTTTTTAACTGTCTTTAAAACAGTAAGATGATTTTCTTTCATTTCGGGCTGTATAATTCCTAAATCTTTTCAATAACCCTTGGCAATAAGGATTTACTCTGAGATTATAGTTTTGAAATAATGTAGACAGAAATTTTAATTAGAGGAAAATTCAAGGTTACCTTATTTATGTATCAACTTGTACCTTAAGATCCCGTATTGGAGAGATAGCTCTGTCTTTAAGAGTATTTCCAGATAAAATGTAGGCTTGAGGGGGCCTGAGATTGCCTGATTTGGATTGTTTGGCAGCCATATCTAAGCATGGCCATGTCCAACCGGAATCCCAGTCTTGTGAGGTGGAGACCTGAGAATCTCTGGTGCTTGGCTCCAAAAAGAGTTTCCTTTCTCAAGATAAATACTTGACGATCTCCTACTCATATAGGAGCACACACGCATACATAGGCACATGCCACACTATACACATGTACACACAAAAGAGAAAAAGAAAATAAAAGATCCCCTACAGCAGGGGTTCACATACTTCACTATGCATCCCATTTACATGGTGGGTTTGTTTATTGTGTCTTCCTTCCAGAGTTTCTGACTCAAGAAATGCTGTGTAGCAGAGAATGTACACTGCAATTCCCATGGTATAGTGTTGGTCTGAGAACCACTGTTAGGTTGGTTAAGCTAAAATTATTTGATTTTATTTAATTAATTTATCTTCTGTAGGGCTGGACACAGAATCTGGAGATTTATACATGTGATATAAAAGTGTTCTACCACTAAGCTGTGTTCCTACTCAAAGATATCTGAAATCTTACAGTTGCAAACTATATAATCTATCACATACATTATGTGAGTTTGAGTTTAAAAAAAACTAAATTAAGTTGGGTATGATAGGCACATCTCTCATCCCAACTGTGGTAAGGTAGGGGACAGAAACATCTGGATTTCAAGGCTGTTTTTTATGATAGAGTGAGTTTCATACCGATACAGCCAAGACCTTGTCTCAAAGGTCTGAACCACTGATAGTCTTTTGTCATATACAGAGCCCTGATTTTGATCACTGGAACTGCAAAAAAATGAATAAAATATAATAATTTCCCACAAAATACATCACTTCACATTGTGTGGACTGTATGCTGAAAATATTTCAGGCTCATATCAGTCATTTCTGGTTGGTTTCCCTAAATCCAAAATCTGCTTTTCAAAGCTTAGGTAGTTTATTGTTATTTGTTAGTTAATCTTCTTTTTAAAAAAGATATTGTAACAGGGGAGCTGGGGATTAGAATTTAAGGAGTACCCAGCTTATTTCAATGCACCTCTGAATTTAAGGAGTACCCAAATTCTTGTCTATAAAGTTAAAGAATTAAAATTTTAGACCACCAGAGGATAAGGTATAGTGGAGACTTTATTCAAAAAAAAAATTGGAAGTTACAGAGATGTCTAGCCACTAGTGTGGAGAGAACACATGGGAGAGGTTTTAGCAAAATCTGTGCTGCTTTGCCAAAAAAGCAGAAGAAGGAAAGATCATGAAAAGGAAGGTTCATGAGGGAAAGAAATCCAACCCCTGAAGGGTATGGGGGGTGGCTGAGGAGACCTTCCTAGGTCCCTGGAGAGTCAGAGATGCTTGTTCTAGGCAATGTGGGGGAGAGAGGGCTAGACTTTGTTTCAGTGACTTATATGACCTGGGTCAGATAAGTTAGAGAGAGAGAGCTGGTTGATCCACAACTGACCAATCAGTTTCAGCATCTAGGTTTGAGGTCTAGCTAGAAACATCTCCCACTCAAGGGGAGGGTCAGGTTGACAATCTATGGAACTTGCCTGGAGGAATTAACTGTCAAAATATGGCTTGAAGAAATTAAGATTATATAAATCATGGTAGCTGATGATCTGATTACAGAGGCAGATTTCTTTTATCCTTGTACTTAAACCGTGTCTTTTCAGCTTGTCTTTATTGCAGTTAATCTTCCTACCATGATTATAACCACTGCTCATATTGTCTGACAAAGGAATGTTAATGCCTAAATGAGCTCTTTTGAGGACTCTGAAAGTTGGGTAGATTTCCACTAGGTCTGCAGGTTCATGGCAGACAAGTTTTCATAAAATAGGAATTTCTATGACATGATTTGTTATTTTATGATAGTTCTGACAATCTATTTAAAAAATGTGAAACACCAAATATTCATATTTTTGGAGATATTCTAAGGGTGTGATTTTTGCCTTAAAACTGATAGTCTTTCAGTTCACCAAATATTTTTCCTACATTGTAGTTTATTCTGTGTCCATATAACTGGTTTTCAGTTGAAAGATACCAACTTTTATGTTCAATCCACATTCATGACACAAAACACTCAGAGAGTCCTTAGTCTAGAACTTTGTAACCTTAAGCTGACTCCTGATTACCAACACACTCAGGCTCCACCTCCACTTCTCCCTGAGCAGTACACAAGGCCAGTGTCATCTCTCTGCACGACTAATGTCTACATGGTTCCATGGCATTCACATCATTTGTAATGTTCTTTCACTTGTATCTGTCAGATTGTCACTCATTCATACATGTATTTTAGGAAGTGTTCATTTTTCATCGAATGGGAGGTAACTATGAAGCTATCATTTGCTTATATATCTTTCAGTAAATCTGGACTGAAAATTCTGGAAAACCAGTCTCTCTTTCTTAAGAATTGTTCCATTTCCATGCTGAGTATCCTGGCACCCAGCACTCAGGATTCCAAGACACAGGAAATTGTGTTAAGATTTGGTCTGAAAAATGCAAAGAAATGTTTAAGTGGCAAAAGTTTTTTTTTTTGTTTGTTTGTTTTTACATGTAGTTTCACAAAGTTTCTACAAACTTGTCTGCTTATAGGAAGCCAAATTCTGGCTTGGAGAAATGGCACAGTGTTAAAGGTTCTTATGTGCAAATCATAAATACCTGGTTTGATTCCCCAGTACCCATGTAAAGCCAGATGCACAAAGAGGCACATGCATGTGGAGTAGCTGGAAGCCCTGTGGCAGCCCGATTCTCTCTCTCTCTCTCTCTCTCTCTCTCTCTCTCTCTCTCTCTTTATCCCTAGGTCTCTTTTCCTCTCTCTGTACCTCTACCCTTCCCTTTTTTGCATATTAATTAATTAATTTAAAAAAAAAAAGAAACTCAGTTCAGAATGCAGATTTCCAGATGTGAGTGAGCCTGTCTTTGGTACTGAGATAAAGAACGGCTATGGGGATCCAGTCAGAAGGAACCCTGGGAATCACTAAAGCTTTAATGCTACATAGGAAAGTGTTTCATAAAAGAATGAACAGTTGTTTTGGGTGTGGGGGGATTCCTTTTTCAGAGATATTTACAAGAATGTTCTTTGGCTTCCTTTTCCTTCCTGTCTCTCATCTCTCCACCAGAATGCCTGGGTCAGAAGGCTGATAAATTATGCAAACGATGAGCCTCCTTTTAAGAAAAAAAATAACTATTGAACAACATTTTCCGCTGTTAGGAAGAAACCCAAGAAATGTGATGGGAAGATTAGAAAACTAATGGAATGTTCTTATGCCTCACGTCATATGTTTATCTTATGGCAGGGCTTCCTCAGAAGGAAACTTTGGACTTTGGAACAAGCCCAAGATATTTATCTACTAATCCTTGCTCTGCAAATAACATGGTAAAATGTCATTTTGAATACCCCTTAATGTAGCCAGGCTTAAATTATTTAACTGTAAAAATTAGGGGATTGGAGTAGGTGATTTCTGAGGTCTCTTTTTATCTCTTAAAGTAATACTTCTCCAACTCTTGTTATATCAGAAAATTTCATTTGTATATTTGATTTTGTTCTTTCCTCTGAAATTATAATTGAGGGTTGATTATATGTATTCAGTCCATTTATCCATAGATCATAAAGATTTTTATGATATACTGAGCACTAACAACTATAAAGGGAATAAGACTGAGATGCCGAGCTTAAGGATAAAAACACCATTCTATTCTATAATTTTCCTTCTTTAGAATATTATTGCTTATAAGGAATTTTAAAAACAATACTGGCCAGGTGTGGCAGTGCACACCTTTAATCCCAGCACTGGAGAGGCAGAGATAAGTGGATCACCATGAGTTCCAGGTCACCCTGAGACTACATAGTGAATTCCAGGTCAGCCTGGGCTAGTACAAGACCGTACCTCGACAAAAACGAAAAGCAACACTTAATATTTAATGTTTTCTTCTTGAAAGAAGTGAACTCAAATACATATGTGCATTGCTTAGCATACTTGCTTATGAATTTTTATGATATCATTACTAAAAACACTGAGCCATAGCATATCAATGCATTACCTCATGATTTACTGTGCTGTATTATATCATTTGATGGATTATCACTTGCCAGCTTTTGGCACATAACATCTTAGAGATAGAGATGTAAAACTCAAAAATAGGTCATATGCTGTTTTACTACTTTTTATTGCTCAAAGGAAATATCAACATTTTACAGGGTTCTAACTTTGTGTTTGCTCGATGTCTATAGGTGTATAATATGCAGAGTAGCTATTGCAGTTACTTTTACATTTCTGGGACAAAGCACCTGAACAAAAGCAGCTGATGGGAGGAAAGTTTGGAATTTAGCTTACAGTTTTGGAAGGAAACTTTCTGATGTCCGTAGAAAGCATGGCATGAGCAGAGGCTGAAAAACACTTCTGCCACAGCAGCTGGAAAACAGCAGTAAGATAGTAAGGTAAATTCTAGGCCAGGAGGAGTTGGTTATAACATCCCAAAGCCTGTGCCCTGGAAGCCACTGTTGTTCAGTTGTATTGATTGACCAGTGATCCCCAGCACTGCCCACCTCAGCACTGAGCTTACAGTTGTGCTTGGCCACAGGCAGCTTTTGATGTGAGTTCTGGGATCCTTATGCTTGCTAAGCACTCTGACCTGCAGTTATCTCTCCAGCTCCATGATGTGATTTTTTGCTTGTAACCCCCACACCACCTGTAGAAATACTCTGTAGCTCACTTATTGAAAACCCACAGTAATGAAAATGGGAATCAGTTAAAACTTGAAGGTAAAAGTTTCCTCCCTTCATAAATCTGAAACCAAATCAATTCCTGCCATGGTTTGAATGTCCCTTAAGGGTTTTTAATCTCCAGGTGACAGATAGAGAAGGTGCTATGAAACTTTTAACAGGTGGGTCATATAGGGATGTCATTGCGGTATGTCCTCCAAAGAAAATAAAGTATTGTCCATGGGAGTCTGGGTTACTTCTGAGAAGGTAGTGAAGCCCCGAAAAGAGTCAGGCCACACCCAGCTCTTTTCTGACTTGAGAGTTATTGGATTGCTCCTTCCTTTGGCCCATTGTGGTCTGTTACCTCCTGCGCCCCCAGTAGAATCAAATGAATGAAGGTGTTTGATTGTGAGCCTGCACTATAAGCTCAATAACACTCTTGTTATAAAGATAATTTGTCTTAAGTATTTTATTATGTATGAACACATTGGGTAATATATTCATTAAAAGTGGATTTTTTTTCAGAAAGCTATAGATAAGATTATACACCCAACAAATGTTTTGCTTCATCTATACTTGCTAAACTTAGTGGAAATCACTGTGATCCCTGCTTGTAAATGCATTTTGGGAGTTGAGGAAATAAGTTTAGGACGATATTTACTTTACTTCAATATTTTCCAGACAACACTTAACCTCAATTTTTTTTGTCAAGTGGAGTTTGAATTCAATAATCCTTTTAGGCTATATTGGGATAATTATGTAAAGGTTAATTCGATGTAAGAATCCTTTGCAAAGAGCTGATTAAAGTTAAACATTTTGGTTGGTGTGTTCCCAAGAGGAGTCTGAGGTTTACCATCAGTTTAATAGAAGAATGATATGTGATTATTTTAGGTTACAGTTTTAGAAAAAAAAAAACAATTTCTCTAAGTCAAAATGAAAGCAGTATATGTGTTATATTATTCACTGTACTTTGAAAATTGTAGATTCTTGTCTGCTTACAAAGATTTGTTTCATTTTCCTTAACAGATAAGAGGAAGACAAATCCCTTTACCCTATCAATGACCCATCACTGACATTTAAATCACCACTACGACCATTATATGTGTGGCGATTTGGAAGCTAAAACTCATCTGAAGCTCCTCATTAAGTAGACAAACTCTGTAACTGTTCAATATTTTTCCAATAAACAATATTCAATAAAACTGTAATTTTCATCCAAATTTATGTCACTTGTAATGTTTGGTTTTATGTAGGAAATAAAAATATGTCATATTAAATCTTGAAAAGGTAAAAGTAATTATGGTCAACAATAACTATAACTCACACAATGCATTGGAGGGAGAACATCGAATGCTATATAAAGAATACTGTATGGGGCTGGAGAGATGGCTTAAGGCACTTACTTGCAAAACCTAACATCCTGAGTTCAATTCCCCAGTACCCATGTGTGGTAGTTTGAATATATGTTTAATGGGGGCAGTTACTCAGGTGTTCAAATTGTTAAACTAGTAACTTGGATCTCCAGCCACCTGGGTGGGGGAGGTGTCACAGCGGGCAGATCTGAATTCCAGACCAAAGGTGTGGAGAGATGTCTGAGCTCAGAGGATTTTTGTGCTTGCTGCTTTTTGGTGTTTGCTAGCTTGTGGTGGTTTCTGTCTAGTTGGATCTGTGAAAGGAAGCCAGCTTCTTCTGTCATTGATGGAAATTCCTCTGGACCTGTAAACCTGAAATAAATACCTTGCTTTCATAAAACTGCATCTGGTTGGATGATCATCCCAGCAATGTGGAAAATGTCTACTATACCATGTGAGGCCAGGTGCACAAAGTGGCACGTGTACCTGGAGGTCATTTGCAGTGGCAAAAGACCCTAGGGTGCCCATTCTCTCTCTCTCTCTCTCACTCTCTCTTTCTCTCTCTTCTGCCTGAAATTAAATAAAAATATTGATAAAAAGGTAGTATAGAGGGAAAAAAGTACAAAAAGTACTGTAAGTACTATACAAACACATTTGAAACTGATCTGATGCCATTAACAATATTTTTAGTTTCCAGTGCTCAATTCCTTTATTATAAATGCAATGTCATTTATGAATACCTCCAGGCAAAGATAGTATTTATTTCTTCCCTATTAGTTTCTTTTTATTCTGTTAACCTAATGAACCTACAACTACACTTCTCAAAATAACAACAATAAATTGAAAACTGATGGCAAGTGACAGGAAGGACTTCAGTTTTCACGGAATCTCACAGAAATTAAGTTTCCAAAGATACCTACAAAATGTCTTCTGAAAGTTCATGAATGCTGAGGTAAGGAAAACAAAATCTACCTCTATAGTCCTTTCATTGTAACTGGAATATAGAGACAGACGATTAGAGGGCAAAATATGCTTGGCCACTACAAGAAGAGTGAACAGAAACTTAA
This sequence comes from Zapus hudsonius, assembly GCA_004024765.1. Taxonomy (NCBI): domain Eukaryota; kingdom Metazoa; phylum Chordata; class Mammalia; order Rodentia; family Dipodidae; genus Zapus; species Zapus hudsonius. The sequence goes on along the minus strand of PVHP010002899.1, from coordinate 9,548 downwards.
ACTGAACATTCAACTTCTGGTAGGTTGGTTTGGAAAGGACTGAAAGAATGGCAATTGGCACATGAGTATGACTCTGTCTCACTCCCTGTTACTGTGTTACTGTAACTCAATAGGTAAGGTGAGGCATTTGTAATCAGAAGAGATTTCATTTGACTCATTGGGTTGGAAGTGGTCGAGTCCAAGAACATAACACCCATGTCTGCTCAGCTCTTGTGCTGCATCAGTTCACAGCAGAGCTGTGCAAGGAGTGTGTGCAGAGAGGAGGCATTCATGGGGGAGAGACTGAACAAAGGAGAGTGGCTCAAATTTTAGTAATCAATTCTAAAGAATACTAAAGGATTTCCGTGAACTAGACCACTCCTGAGAAGTGGTACCTCTATGACCTAATCCTTAGAGACTGGGTCCTGCTTTTTAATGACTCCACCACTTTTCTATACCATTACTTCAGTGACCAAACTTCCAGACTCATTAGCTTGTGGGAGACAAACCATATCTACATCAAGGGAAAGGGGGCATTTTTTATTGCTATGCTTAAGGCAAAGCAAGGAGACCAGAGAAGCTGGAGTCAAGAAGAAAACAACATTAGAGGAACAGAAGAAAGAGAGACTGTGAGGTCTGGGAAGCATCCATAAATACCAATACTTTTATTTTTTTGAGAATGACAATTATGTTGGAAATAAACTATGAGTGGTTCCTTCTGGATCATGAGTTGAGAAGGGAAGGTAGGAAGCAAAGGACAGTGAATTAGAATCCCATTGTCAATGACATACTGGAGTAAAGGGTAGGCTGGAGATGATGGAAGTAATGAGGATGAGCGGGGAAGTAAAGGAGATGTTTCATCTAAAGGCAACAAAATTTCAAAATTCCAATGTTTCAAGGAAGGAATAAAATACCTTATTTTTTAAGGTTGTTGGAAACGTTAAGAGAGTATAAAAAAAGAAAAACTGGGAAATCTTTGTAAGTGGAAAAATTCTTTTTTCATGTGTATATATATAATAATTGATATAATATTTTATATATTCATGAATCTATGTCAATTTACTGAAATTAAAATAAATGGACATACCTATTGAGAAGATTCCAGGTAATTTGTTAAGGAGTAAAATGAATTTATGATTTGGATGGTGATCTCAAGTGGTTGGAATAAGAGCTTGATGAAATGCAAGAGAAGAAAAAGATGCTGAAATTGGTCTTAATGCCTATTGAAGGGAATCAATGTTTGGTTGACTGAGCCAATGACAGCTATTGAAAGAGAAATTTAGGCAAAACCCTGGTGGAAGAAAGATGAGGTAGAGAGAAGGGAGTAATAATTATTAAGTTCTGCTTTGATCCAGAATGCTGCTCTAATTTATAAGATTTCATGTACACCTCAAAATATTATAGAAAATTTAAGAAGTATTACTTAGCATTGAAGAAGAAACATAGGAGAGGCATGGAAAAATCCAATAGTTCTATGAACTAAAGAAATGGGATGACAGGTGAGTAATACAATATTTTTGTAATGAAGTGAGTGAATAATTTTGATTAAAGTCATCTCTGACATGTCTGCATATTGGGTTGTTTGGTGGCCAAGGGCTGAGGGGGAGCTGAGATCAAAGGTAGCTAAGTCTGTAGGCAAATGGTTGGTTAGGACATTGTGGGATCAATGCATGCCAGGACTTACTATGTCTGAGCATATGTTGAGGATGGGTTAGGGTCAGAATATTTTTAAAACATGTAAATAATAGAATTTGGTGATATGTGACAGGATTAAATAGAGATTTAAATTTAAAAGATAGGTCAAGAAATATTTTGCCTTTTTTCTTTTGGATTGATGATAAAGAAAATTATCTTGCTATGACTTATAAAACAGAAAGGGAAAAGAAACAAAGAAAGAAGGGAAAAGAAGATGATGGGTATAAAGGAAGGAAAGGAAGGAAGGAAGGAAAGGAAAAATGGAGAGAAGAAGTAACAAAAAAAGATATATATATATTATAAAATAATCAGTCTTTCATTATCCATATATTAGGAGATAATTTTCAAGACCTTCAATAGACAATTGAAATTACAAATAAATCCTAACATAATGATACTATATTTTCCTACACATACATACAATCTTACATATTGTAGAGGTTAATGCCTAAATTAAACATAGTAATAATCATAGATAGAATATAATTCTGCCAACATAAGGGATTATTTAAAACTCATGAATTTCTTATTTATAAAAATTTCCATCTAATATTTCTGGGCCATAATTAAATGTAGATAATTTAATATTTAAAATGTGAAACTATGGACTCGGTGGATGTAATGATTAGGTTTTGTTGTCAACTTGGATCATTTTAATTATCTTGGGTGGGTCTCTGAGGATGTTTACAGGAAGGCAGTCTCTCGGCAAGGGGCAGGATGTAAAGAAGCTCAAAGAACCTGGAAGTAAACATTCTTTCCTGTGTGGGTCATGCAGGAAGGAAATTCCAGAGACTCAGGAAACCATTAAGTCTGGGATAGGGTTGCAAGACCCCACACTAAGGTTATATAAAGGGGAAGAAATTCTCTCCTTGCCCCTCCTGCCTGTTTGCTATTGTGTGTGTGGTGCAGGTGATGGGTTTTTCTCTTTGCTTGGACCTGTGAAAGAGGCCCAGCCTCTTTCTCTGTTATGGAACTTCCCTTCAATCTGTAGTTTCAATAAATACATTCCTCCCCCAAATTGTGCCTGGTTTGAAGATTTATCCCAGCAGCCTGTGGCTAACTACAACAGTGGATTTCTGTGTGTTTGGATATATTGGCTTTAAACTTCCCTTTGACCAGGGAAATGGGTAAGAAGCTTTGACATACAGTTCAGAAAGAAAGTCTAAATTAAATTAAATTACCTTATGGAAAGCTGAGGCCAAGGGGGGTGGTAGAAAATGGAGAGAGTGAAGCAAGCTAAAACGGAACATTTGATGTTTAGAGACAAGGGGACAAGAAGAGAGGTGTATAAAACAATCTGTGAGGAGTAATGGGATATGGGGGAAAGAAGAGGGCAATACAGAAGTGCAGGACAAGGGTATCAAAGAAAAACTGTCTTCAGAAAACTGCAAGATAGGTCAGATAAGGTAATGTTTAGAACACACAGAGACCAGTTATTTTGTGATCCTTACTCAAACAAGACAAAGTCAGTGATAAGATAAATTCAAGTGTTTAAAGAAATGCATTAGGAGTTGAGGAACTGCAGTGAAGTTAGGTAAAGCGCTGTGTTTTTTTGTTAATAACAATAATGATTCTCAAATATGTCCATATATTCATTGCTAGCATCTATGAGTATGTGATTTTAAATTGTAAAGGTGATTAAATTAAGGATCTTGACAGAAAAAGAATATCATAAATTATCTGTATTGGTCCAATGCAATCATATCTCAATAAGAGCTATAAAACCCAGGGGAGGTAGAGACAGTGGCCAGAGGAAGTCTAAGTGACAGGAATACAATTATTGTCTTTGAAGAATGAAAGGAACCATGAGTCAAAGAATGCAGTAAGTCACGTGAAGTCAAAGAAAGCAAATAAATGAATTCCTAGAGCCTGGCTGATAATTTTAACCCCACTGGAAAACCATTTTTTCTTCCTGTTGATATATAGAACTTTAAGATCAATACTGTGCTTAGCTACTGTCATAATCCATTTTTGTGCTGCTGTCACAGAATATTTGACACAAAGTTTGTAGAGAACAGTAATGTATTTTCTTAACAATGACCTAACTAGGGACTCTGAAGAGGGGTATCTTTCTGCAATCACAGGCCAGCACACAAAAGGGCCAGAGCAGGTGGAAATGTATCCTTTCACAATGAAAGAGCAGAAGTGACAACATTTCATGGTAGCACTAATCTAGGACCTAAACACATCCCATTATAGCTCACAGTCTCATTAGGGGTTAAGTTTCAAAGCCTAGAAGCCACTAAGTTCAGAGTGAGTTATTATCATGGCAGTATGAAAGCAATATATAATTTTTGTTGCAGAAAGGGAGATGAGAACACAGGAGACATATGTGTATGTGTTTACTATGTATGAGCATATGTGTGTAAAGTACACATGCATATATGTATACATGCACATAAAGTGTATTTGTTATATATATTGGGTTAATGTGGGGATTGTGAGAATGGGTATGAAATCGTCAACATCAGGAATCTTTCAGGATCTCCCCATGAAAATTCCATACAATTGTATTATGTTTTAATAGGGATATTTCATAAAATGTGGAATTATATTAATAAGAATTACTTTCTTATGACTAATGTAGCCAGTTCCTCTCATACAGGTCTTGAAAGACTAGAGAATCAAAGTTGATAGTCATAGTTTTAAACGGTTTTATATTTGTTGTCTTACCATATTTTATCCTCTTGTACAATTATTTTACTTCATGCCTGCGAATTCTTTTCTCATGGTATTGTTATTCATTTAAATACATTTCTCTTTAGTGTGCTATTGTAATAATATGTTACAGTATTTTTAAAGTGGCAAAAATAAGTTCATACACTATAATGAGGACCCATGGCACTAGCCAGATTTTCAAAATGATATAAAAATATTTGATTTTTAACTTGCTACTGGTCTTTGTAATCATCCCTGACTAATTCCACTGCATAAACTTCAGAGCAGAAACATGAAAAGCGTCTAAATGCCTGTCAGAATGACATAGTACCTAAGGAGAATTGTCCTAGTTTAAAGAACAGTTCAAGTGTTTGCCATTAAAAGAACCAGTAAGAGCTGATAAGATATTAATAATAGAAAAGACTCCTATTTTTCTGCTCCCTTGATTCAGATTTTCTCAGTGTAGATTATTAACTATGACAATATATTATAAATATTTGTAACCAAGTGAAATATTTGTCAATAAATGCTAAATACTATTCTAATCTAACTTCCGTTTCAGAATACTGAATATTAGTAAATAATATAGTCACTTCATCTTCATAAATATGTCAAACTTATATGGAAATATTAAAGCTGGTTTAGAGGTAATATTAATCAGCTTAGTTTTATGTTTCTGTGAAGCCGATGTGTTTTCAATTGCTCAGACTGACAAAGCCTATGCACAGAAATTTCCTAAAATACTCCTATTATATTTTGATCCCTACTTAAATGGGATTTTCATTCTCTCAAAGCAGTACTTTCTTCAGGGCAAATTTTTACTCTGTGATATTTGTTTCTTTGTTTGTTTAGGAGAGAGAGACAGAGAATGACTGAGAATGGGCATGCCGGGGCCCCTTGTCACTGCAAGCAAACTTCAGATGCACTCTGTACTTTGTGCAGGTGGCTTTACATGGGTACTAGGGAATCGAACCTGGGTCACTCTGCTTTGCAGTTAAGCACCTTAACCACTGAACAATCCCTCTAGTCCATCCTCCGTGATTTTTTTCCTACCAATTGCATATATTGATTTTTCTTTTCATCTCTCCTTTCCCTCCATCCTACTTCATCAGACTCAAAGTAGCCCAGTACTATTTTTTTCTGATTACTTTTACTCTATTGTAAAGAGAAAGTATTCCGCATGGAAGGATACTGTTCCCAGAAGCCATTGTTTATTTTTTAAATGAAAATCACAGTGCCAGATGTGGGATACCTTTCTATGAGTTGTTCGTAAGGGAGGCTTCAAAGTTCCCCAAAATAATTCAGGATGTTGCCAATTTTCTTGGCTGCCCATTACAACTGAACTGGAAGGATCTACTGAGAAAGATTCCAGACCCTCTGGTTTCAGAATTTAGAGAAATCAAGCAGGAACTGAACTAGAAGCTTCTTTCCTACTACTGGCTAACTCTCATAGTCCAGAAGATTCTATGTAGGCTGCTGGGAGAGAAAAGTCCTCAGTGACCTCACCCATTGATGGACCCTGATTGCTACAATTAAGACTTTACTTATGAACTTCACAGCTAGAAGTTCAAAGACAAATTACAGATAATATAAGGGATACTGTGTGTGTTTCTGTCTATATGTGATTATGGTCCTAGTCTTTCCCTCCAAAAATAAATTCTGTGCAGGATTAACAATAAAATTGAGGATCAATAAAATGTATGAATTGGGAATTTACTTGAGTTGTAACTCACTAATGTGATTTTAAGAATCAATTTTGGGGCCGTGCTTATGTTTCATGAGACAGAATGTGCAAACTACAAAAGTATTCCTTGTTCCTTTGAGTTGGAAATATTCAGGGTTTGTTGAGGTGAAATATTACAGATTTCTTCTCGAAACATCAATTAACAATGCCAAGAGATGTCTATAGGCCTTCTATGAATCATGATTTGGACAATGTGTTTGACGTGAGGTAAACAAAGATGTTAACTCAATGTTTCTTAAGGCATCTATCTGTCTGGTAAAGGTTACTTGAAATTGAGTTATATAATCAAATGCATGTAGCAAATCAGTTTGAAGAGCTTCTATTTTTATTTTTAAATATCTTTATTATCCATAATTCGATACATTATATGATAAAAATCTTATGATGGTACTACATTTCCCTCCTCCCTGTCCCCAATCCACTGGGGATCCTCGTTGGTGGGCACACTGGATCAGTTCATAGAGTAGGGGGTTGTAAATTACTCTAGAGGAAGCCAGTTTCCACCCTCCCTTTGTGTGTTATTGCTGGGGGGGGCAATGTCTCTGGATATTCTTCCCCTCCATGGCTCTTCCATTCTTTAAACAGTTTCTTTTACTGAAGGAATTCTTACAAATTTCAATGTGAAATATTTTATTAATTAAAATTTCAAAAAATTTATAAAATACTAAGAATATAGTACCATATACTGTTAATACAAAATAACTTGGCTATTAGGCTCTTTTACTTAAACTTTTTAATTACATATATTTTTAAAAAATTACATATTTACAAGAAAATTTTATATATATATATGAGAGAGAGAGAGAAAGGTATAGAGAATGGACAAGTGTCAGGGTCTCTAAGTCACTGCAAATGACCTCTAGATACAAGCACCACTTTGTGCATCTGGTTTTACATGGGTACTGGGGAAACAATCCCCAGTCATTAGGTTTTGCTGGAAAGCACGTTAACCTCAGAGCCATCTCTCTAGCTTAGCTTTTTTCATTATATGAATCCCCATCAACATTTCAGGGAACATGAATTTCATGAAAATACTAGTTCTCAAATTATAGTTCCTTGACCAGTAGTTTCAGCATAACTTGAAATCTTGTCAGAAACTCCAGTTCTCAGGCTTGATGCTAGATCCAGTAAATCAGAAAATCTGAGGGTGAGGCTCAGGGCTCAGGTATCTGTTTTAATAAACCCTGCCCACACAATTAATTTTGATATGTGTAATTGTTAGAGAAGCACTGTGTAAGATTGAACGAAATAATCAATACAAATGTTTTTAACTAGACTCAATTAGAAATGTCATTAAAAGATAGTTGCATTAAAGACACCACTTTTACTATGGGCAAAATTGTGTGCCCCAAATTTATATGTTGAAGCTTTAACCTCAGTATCTTATAATATGATTGTGATAGAAATAGACCTTTAGAGAGTAAATTGTGTGAAAAATGATTCAGATGAATATTATTCATCCATCATGAAGTGTTTATGAAAGGAAAGGAAATTAGGATTAGAAGAGAACAAGCAGGAAAGAATGCATGAGGATGTAGGTGGTCTTGTTCTAGCTGGGATAGAAGGCTTCAGAAGAAATCCATTTGCATATCATTTATCTTGCATTTTGAAACACTTCAACTGCTATTAGCCACTCAGTCTGGTATTTCTTACTGAAGCCTCAGCAAACAAACACAGGTACACATACATATATTTGATCTACTGGATTTAAAGTGATACATATGAAAAAGTTCTGTTTTAGTGAGCTTTCTTGTTGCTACTTAGAAAAGAACCCAACCAAAAAGCAGCTTGCAGAGGAATGGGTTTATTTTGGCTTATGAACTCCAGGGGAGGCTCCATGATGGCAGGGGTTTTCGATGGCCTCAGCAGAGGATGGACATCACCTCAGCCACAGCACTGCAAAAAGCAGGAGGAAGGTGTGCCAAACACTTGCAAGGGGAAGCTGGCTATCATACCCATAAGTCCTTTCCCAACAACACAGCTCCAATAAGGTTCCAATTCCTAAACTGTTATCAGCTGGGGATCAAGCTTTCAGAACACATTCGTTGTGTGGGCCACCTGCATCCAACCATCAAAAGGTCCTTTTCTTACTATAATCTACTATGTTTACATGGAAACTTATTTTATGAAGGCTCAAAAATAGTGTATATTATTGGTTATAATTAAACGAAAGATTACTGTAATTGTTGAATTATGTCCTGGGCTATAAAATTCTAAGTGTAGAGCAAAATCAGTAACTTTTGGCTTGTCAATGTAGTTATCTTTTCAATTCTTTCTTACACTTTGTCTAATATTAAAATGAAAGCCCAAATTCATACAATTTCTTCCTCTTGCCTTTAAGTCTTTGTTTCCAAGTAGGAATGATGGTGTTTCCTATAAAATTTTTTAAAGGAATACTTTATTATAAACAATACATTTTTCAAAAGAAGTTCATTTCTTTTGAAGGTTACTAATATTTGAAATGTACATTAAAATTAAAACATCAACATGTTTTCTTATTATTTGATGATTTAAAATATATATATATCACAACTATTAGTAGATTTAATATCATCATACATTTCAGGGATAAGCATGTGTTGAACAATTAGGCCTTAGGTAGAAGAGGCAATTCTCACTGTGTGCCTGATTGTGGTAAGACTTCCTCACATATATGGTTTCTCCTTTGATTGATCTAATTATATACACATGGTTTTATTGGAGCTTTGTGAATCTGGAGATTTCCATGTTTGCTTAATGTTCTACAAGCACAATTCAAAACCCTTTAGGCTTACCAGGATTGTTTCCATAATCCTTAACTGAGAAATCTAAGCCTGGAGAATTTTGAAATGCCCTGCCTAAATAAAGCTCTTGGGCCAGTAATTTTCACATTAGAATTATATTTTAAAAAAATAAAATTCTTTATTTCAAAGTACATATAATGTGCTTTTATGGATGTCATTCTATAGTTAAATGAAAAGGCCTTTATTTCTGTGAATGTGCATACTGATGTCCTTGCTTTATGGCTCTCAATATTCACATTTGTAGAATGAATATTTTACCAAAAGAATACATAAATAAAATCATTTCACAGTAAGCAGTGACTAGAAGAACAATAGCATCATTTCAGTGCAAGATGAATGATAGTTCTTAAATTATTGCATTTTGTGTTTGAAGACAAGCAGAATTTTGTTACTTTAATAACTTTAATTTCTTTGAACACTCAATAGGTATGAATCTGTGAATCTCAGTTTTAATTGCTGTTCATAATAAATTAAGGATATTATCCTAATGCTTGAAACATGCCACTGTGTCTGTGATCTGTGATTTATCTCTATTCTGCACATTTAGTCATTTTACTTCTTCTTAGTGTTACTTGAAGAGTAGTTCTAACAAGATGACTGTTTCCCATCCACTGGGTTATGTTTTCTTTTTCTTTTTTTTTAATATTTATTGTCCATAATGAGTTACATTATTTAGTGGGCAAACCATG
>PVHP010002898.1:34256-82945 GCA_004024765.1 Zapus hudsonius | reverse complement strand
AGAAATAGTGGTATTAGAGGACCTGCTGGTGAAAATGTACTTTATAGATTTTACTTTTAAAGTGAAAGGTGCTGATATTAAGATGTAAAAAGAGGAGGGAATGAGAAAAGAGGAAAGGAAGGAGCAAAGTATGAATGAGAGGAAAGTATACGGGTTAGAAGTGTGAGAAATAATAGATAAAACATTCAGCATATATCTGTGTTGTGTGGTCACCTGCCTGGAGGCAGTAGTGGGGGGCTTGTGCTGTGTGCCATATATTCCTCAGGCCAGTCACTTTGGGGTGACTGTGAAAATCTCAGCTGCAGGCTCCCAGGCTACACTTCCTCCAGTCTCCACATGCAGCTTTGTACCCTGGCCCTCCACAGCCCTGTTCTCATGTGCCTGTGTCCAGGGGGACCAGCACCTTCCTGGCAGCAGGTGGATGCCAGCCAGCAGCTGCTCCTGACTGTCTCTCTGCAGGAGGTGCTGAGGTCTCAGCTCGGCTTACTTTGTTTCTGCATCACTTCTCTTGATTTCCCTGCGCTTTCTCACTGGCCTTTGTGTGTTGCTGACATCCTTCAACTTGTTCTTGAAGGAATGCAGGAGATTCTTTCTATCTCTTCTTACCAATAACACAGAGTTAGTTTCTAATCCAGCATATGATCTTGAACCCTTAAAACTTTTTTGAGACAGTCTCTCAAAAGAGTCTCTCAAAAGAGAGCTGTGTAGCCAAGGATGGCCTTGAACTTCTGGTCCTCCTGAATATTGGAGTTACAGGCCTAGACCACTATGTCTAGCATTTAGACTTTTTCTTTGAGCTGAGGGAAGAGGTGCAGAAGTCCTCATCAGTGATTCTTTACTGATGATCTCAAGCTTGGAGTCGTGATTATTCATGCATTTGTCTTACCAGACATGATTGTAGTCTTTTTATTGTTGTTTTTTAAAGGCAAAGTTTCACTGTAGTCCAGGCTGAGCTGGAACTCAGTTTGTAGCCCTGGCTGGCCTTGAACTCACAGTGGTCCTCCTATATCAGCCTCCCAAGTGCTGGGACATGCGACACTATGCCTGAAAGTTGTAGTCTTTTAAAAAAAAATGTATTCTTAAAATCTTTTTTTTTTGAGGTAGGGTCTCTCTCTAGCCCAGGCTGACCTGGAATTCACTATGTAGTCTCAGGGTGGCCTCAAACTCACTGCGACCCTCCTACCTCTGCCTCCCAGTGCTTGGACTAAAAGGGTGCGCCAGCCCAACTTGTTTTTGATGGGAGAATGCATTCTGAATTCCAGCTAACTGACATGAGTAAATTTTTAGATCCTATCTCATTGTTAAATAGAGGTTGCCTGGCCTTGGATTAAGCATCACTAAATTTGTGTATAATTTTACTAATTGTTTTGTGGGTTTTATGCCTTATTTGGTCACTTGCAGGTTATTTGATACTATGTATATAAATCCCATACTATATAGGCACAGTATTCTAGATATGGAAGACATTTATGAGATCTCTAGATATTTCTCAGAATACTTTATACCTCAAGTCTATGGAAAATATAGAGGTAAGCTGGGTGTGGTGGCACACACCTTTAATCCCAGCACTCAGGAGGCAGAGGTAGGAGGATCACTATGAGTTTGAAGCCACCCTGAGACTACATAGTGAATTCCAGGTCAGTCTGGGCTAGAGTGAGACCCTACCTTGAAAACCAAAACAAACTATACATACACACACACACACACACAAAAAAAAAAATGAGTAGGCATGAAAGTAATGAATGCCAGGTCTTGGAAAGCTGAAGCAGCAAGATCTGAAGTTTGAAGCCAGCTTCAGCTATACAAGATCTTGTCTCAAAAAAAAAAAAGAAAGAAAGAAAGAAAGAAAGAGAACAAAATCTCTGCTTTCTTAAAGAAGTTCATACTCTGGTAAGCATTAAATAACAATCGTAAAGCCATCTGGTACCCAAATAATCAAATAAACCTACCTGACATAGAGGGAAATGGGCACCATGGTGTTGAGAACTATGAAGTAGGACCAGAAAATGAGGAAAGAAGACATTGCTGACGAAGAGGCATAATCTTCCCAGGGTAGAAATATCTGGAAGAAGTAGCCTTTCTTATTCTCCCAAATGTCATGACCAATTGCTAGGATAAAGCACATTGCACCTAAACCCAGGAAAATCTATAGGAAAAAAGAAAATGAATTAAATGAGCATTTCATGCAAAGTATGTGTTGCTTCGGTTCTACCTTCTGGAGCTGTATCTCTCCTTGGAAAATGGAAAGGCCCTAGGGTCCATGAGCCCTGAACATTTGCACACAGCACAGAAAAGAAAGCCATCCTTGGGATTTTAAAGAAAGGCAATAGTAATTCAAATACTCTAAGTACTAATTAAGTAATAAAAACTGCCAAATACTATATCTGTTGTTTAATATTTATAATATTCATAAATTATTATAAACCTTTAACTTAATAAAATCCTTTTGATAGATGAGGAACTTGATCAAAAATGAAAAAAGAATTCTACCTAAAGCATCTTCCACTTTCACAGAAGTCGAAATGTATGGTGCTGGCTTAGCAATTGGAGGGGGGTGGTAAGGAAACTTAAAAAATACACATTAAAGCAGACAGTAAACCATTTGGTAAAACTGGAGGGTACCCATTGAGTTTACCCCTTGAGCCTGCAATACTGCGTCAGTGGTTAGAAAGAAACAATGTGTTGCCTTTGACACAGCTTTAAAAGAAAGAATTGAGCTGGGGAAAGACCTGACCAATTTGTAAGCCAAAATGAAAAGGTACATAGCATAAGAAGTCAGAGAGTCAAAGGACTAACTAAGACTTCTAGGCAACAAAAAGAGAAAAGTGCAGGACCTTAAGCAAATACCCACAAATAATTATTTTCAAGCAAGCTCCTTTAATTGCTAAGCTATCTCCCCAGCTCCTAAATAATTATTTTTAACTGACTAAAGTGAGGTAGCCTTGAGGTAAAATTCAGACTCAAGGGCAACACCTTCTTACTCGTGACTATTATTCCAGATAGTTTTAATTGTGTCCATTGGCAGTCAGTGGAAAGAGAAGGCCATGAAGACACAAAGAAGACACAGAAGGGCTGGAGAGATGGCTCAGTGGTCAAGGTGACCCCTGTTCAATTCCCCAGCACCCACATAGAGCCAGATGCAAAAAGCGGTGCATGCATCTGGAGTTCGTTTGCAGTGGCTAGAGGCTCTGGCATGCCCGTTCTCTGTCTGTCTCTCTTGTATCTCTCTCTGTTTGCAAATAAATAAATAAAATATTAAAAAAGAAGAAACAGAAATAAGAACAAATTTGAGAACAATGTCTAGGAAAGAATTAGAGGGCTGGCTCCTGGCATGTGGAACTATCTGGAAGCAAACAAAGGAAACCTGGTACACGTTGAAAGTGTGGTGTTGTTAAAGCAACCATGAATGCCTGTGACTATTTGGGAGACCTTCAACCAACACCGGAGTGGGGAAGCAGTGGTGTAAGCTGCAGCTCCTGAGGAGACTGCTTCAGAGTTGGCCAAGGAGAATACAAAATGGGAAAATTTCCAGGGGTAGAGTCAGGGGTCACTGAGAGCAATGGATCAAGGACTTCCTCACATGTCTTCATGTCCAAAGGAATCATATTTAGATCTGATGGGCCTACACTTCCCGGAGATACAAGCCTCTTGAGCTGGAGACAATGGATATTGCCCATAACCCTACCATGGTAGCAAGTTTGCTCATTTCTAGTTACAATGGTGATAACCTGCAGAAACCAAGAGATGACATGTCAAGGGCACTGCTGTCCAAAATGCTTCTCACAGCAGTGTTGCTGTGGACAGCAAAAATGACCCTCCAATGAAGAGGAATGGATTAACTGCTCAGATGGTTCCCTGAACTACACAGGCCCCTGAACTGTCTCGTCGCACAGCTAACATGGGTTGCAAGCTTGCTGAGCTGAAGGAAAAGAATCTGGTCGGAAGGTTTTGAAATCTGGTGATGCTGCCCATCAAGGTGGCTCCTGGAGAACCCTTGTCTGTTGAAAGCTTCTCTGACAATTCTCTTCTGAGGTATTTTGTTAGTTGTTATGTGAGACAGTATCACAAATAATGCTCTTGGTGTCATCAACAAAGTGGCTGCTCTTGCTGCCCAGGAAGCTCTCTCTAATACTGTACATCCCAAGGTAGGAGGAACAGGTCTGACTGGGGTCATTCTCAAAAATAGAGATTTAAATTTTTTTAACAGTGTCACTATGTTGCCAAGGCTGTGTCCCATACTGAATTCTTCAGTATGATTGTCTTCTTTTTGAAGAAATCAGTCATGAATCTGGGCATGGTGATTCATGCCTATAATCCCAGCACTTGGGACGCTAAGGTACGGAGACTGTCATAAATTCAAGGCCAGTCAAGGGCTACAGAGTGACTTTCAGGTCAGTCTGGGCTAGAGTAAAACCCTACCTAAAAAAAAAAACCCAAAACAAATACCACTATAATCTCAAAGAAAAATAAATAAACCTTGTAAAAAAAAGCAAAAGCAACAACACCAGCAAAAGACCAATCTGATTCTGAGCATCCCAATAACTTTTGTGTAGGTATTGAGCTGCACTATAAGTAGTTGCTTTGTGTGAGATGGTTACAAAGGCCAAAGATAAAAGGTTTCTTTTTTTCCTTTTTTTTTTGTCTATGAAGTTGCTGTTTATTTTTTTTTGGCCTGTTTGATATATGTGTGAAACAATATCCAACAATAAATGGGAATTTTGTTTTGCTGAGTTGTTCTAAACAAAACAACCAACCAAATAAACAAATAAGAAATCAGATATGCAACTTTGTTTAACTGCTAAAAGCTGAGCATTCATAGTAGAAAAAGGAAGATATTGAGAGGCATCAACTGCTGGTCTTTCTTCTAGAGCTGAATATAACACATCTAAAAGATTTGAAAGGGAACTGTAATATTTCCCATAATAAAGGAAGAAAGACAAATTATACTTCTAATATTAATAAGTAAAAAGAAAGAAAAGGTATGTTTTAAAATATTATTTATTCATTTGAGAGAGGGATGGAGAAAGAAAGGCCTCTCTCCATTGCAAACGAACTTCAAACCCGCGTGCCACTTTGTGCATCTGGCTTTACGTGGGGACTGGGAATCAAACCCGGGACAGCAGGCTTTGCAAGCAACTGCCTTTAACTGCTGAGCCACCTCCCCAACCTAAAAACAAGTATTCTTAATTTTCAGAATCTAATAATCACATAAAAAGGAAAAGTCATGGAGAGTCATGAAATTAAGTGTAGGTATCACTAGAACAGCTCAGTTATGCAAAGAGGTTGTTAAAATGATGAAATTAATCTCCATCCAGCAAGAACAAAAGCACAGGCTGGAGAGATTGCTCAGTGGTTAAGAGGACTTCCTGTGCAAGCATGAGGGCTTGAGGAGGTCTGAGACCACTTTGAGTTGGACCCCAAGGCCCACATAAATGCATGGCCACATGAGTCTGTAGCCATGGTCCAGTAGAGGAGCAGAGACCTGAGGCTTGCTGGAGCTCATGAGAAAAATGGCAAATTCTGGGATCAGTAAGAGACTCTGGCTCAAATAAGAACAAGTGTTCAAGTGATGGAGTGGACTCCAGGTGCTCTGCTCTGGCCACTGCCGGTAGAGAGCATGGAGGCCCTGCACTGGCACACCCAGCTGCATGCAGCCACACACGGCAGCCTATGTCGGATAGCATAATGAAACTCATTACTTGGCATGTTAATTTAAAACCATGAAATAGAGAAAATAATTAAGCCAAAAAGTACCATACTATATAATACTCAGCTAGTTGGTGGTTTTATTATAGCATTTTTTTGTATATAGGTGCATTATTCTTTGTCTCATCCATCTCCTCCCTCACTACCCTTCACATACACCCTGCGGCCCCCCCTCTGACTGGCTGTGCTTTCATGCCCTATGCATTCCATTACTTTCCTTTTCTCTTCTCTCAAAAGATCTCTTCCCTCTCATGATTTCCTGTATTGCCCTTTCAAGTTTCATTTCTGAGCAGAACAACCTCCTGAAATCTTACAAAATAGCATAAACGTGAAGCTGAACTCTTTGAAGCAGGAATTTCAGATAACCAATCAGATCTCTCCTATTGCCCTTGTAGCAGACTCTAAAACTCTTCTGAAGAAACAGTTTAAGACCACCAGCTTAAAAAAGGTGTTCAACTAAGTTTAGATGAGGTCATGAACAAAACTGATTAAGAGAAAGTAAAATGTACCTTGATTTCTAAAGTAGGGTCCAAAGTTATAGCTTATTAAAGTAACTGTCATTGTCCTCCACAAGAACTATAACCTATTCTCCCTTGTACAATGGCTCTGTTCTTTTCTTTTTTGTTTTTATCGACCTAGGGTCTCACTCTAGCCCAGAACTCTGTAGTCCCAGGCTGGCCTCGAACTCAGGATGATCCTCCAATCTCTGCCTTCTGAGTGTTAGGATTAAAGTTGCATAATACCATGCCTGGCTTCTTTTCTTTTCTTTCTTCTTTTTAATATTTTTATTTATTTATTTCAGAGAGAGAGAGAATGGACATACCAGGGCCTCCTCCCACTGCAAACTAACTCCAGACACATGTGTCACTTTGTGCATCTGGTTTTGACGTAGGTACTGGGGAATTGAACCCCAGCCATCAAGTTTTACAAAGCAAGTGCCTTTTAACAGCTAAGCCATCTCTCTAGCCTGGCTGCTGCTGCTGCTGCTGCTGCTGCTTTTTCTTCTTCTTCTTTTGTCTCACACTTTAAACTGTGGGGTCTTAAATTTTATAGAACTTTCAGATGGTAAAATATTAAGTTGGAAATACCAGATACTGCTGTGTACATGTCTATTTGTGAAGAAACAGAGGAAAAAGTGTAGAACTTACCCAGAGCACAAGCACATTCATGAGGTGATCTATATGTGTTCGTTTAAAGGTGGTGATCCCACTGTTCTGCATTAACTTGGTATCTGGCCCTAAATAAAACAGGGAGATACCACATAACTGACATACTCTGAGTTTGAAATTGGCTTGATATGTACCTTTATGATCACTTATAAAAACCCAGTAGGTCAAAAAACCGAGAGGGAATGTGCGCTCCTAAGGGTAAGTCATCCCGACTCTCTCTCTCTCTCTCTCTCTCTCTCTCTCTCTCTCTCTCTCTCTCTCTCTCTCTCTCTCGCACTTCAGTCAGCCTTAATTTCCCCAATGAGCCGTCAGAATAGGCGTCACAAGATTCCTTCTCATTGCCATCTGGTTTATTTAGCTTAAGGAAGGACTTTTCTCATAAAGAGATCTCTGCTTTCTTTTGAGGATACCAACTACTGGGTCGGGTTCTAGTTAAAGTTTCTAACTGGGAATGGAAGGAAGGAAGAGGCAGCAGTAGGGGTGTCTCCTCAACTGGGGAGCTGAGCCTTCTCTAGGGCTGAGCAAGACAGGGACCATATTCTTCAAGACACCCGGCCAGTTGAAATAAGGAGCCTTTAATGGTCATTGGAACTAGAGTTGAAAACTATTAACTAGAGCTATAGCCACAGAGAACACATAGAGTTAGGAAGAAACTATCACCCTTCTCTGGCCTTTTACCATATGATCATTATTTTTACCTGTTCTAATGAAAGAGAGTCACTAATGTCTTCACATGGGGGCTGGAACTTTCCTGGTACATGGGCAAATACTGGGAATGCACAGCATAAGCTACACCAGTCTTATTTTCTGAAGTATTCCCTGAAGGACTTGGAGTCATAAGAAATGTGATATGGAGCCTAGAAGCTCTGGAGACCGTGTTTTGTATGGTCTTTAGAAAAAAATGGCCCCACCTTCCCACTTTTAGGAAGAAGGTGAAAGTTACTGTAGAACAGCTTCCAAAGGATTTTAAAGAAATATTTCTTATAATAAAGGAGAAAAGGAATTTTATAATTAAGATATAAGTATAAGGAGAGAAAGGCATTTTTAATTTTCAGAATCTAACAATCAAATAAAAATGAAAATGAAAAGTTATGGAAAGAAAAGGTTCCCCCCAGCATCCATTAACTGCCCACAGCTCTGCAGGAAGGGGTGGGCCTCACAAGTCCCTCCCTCTGATAGGAAATTTTACATTTATTTTATGTTTTTTTCCATAATGCATACTGTCTATTCCCTCGTCATGGGAGAGATCTACATGTGTGCTCACATGACAATTCTCTTTATATGTATTCCCCCTCCTGCATCCACATATGGTTGGAAAGACTCATGAACACCATGTGGTGTTAGATGCAAAACCTTCCTCTAAGAAAGATGGATTTGATATGTTGGGAGCATGTTGCCAGAAAAAAGACACTTTCATTTTTCCAAAATGTCTCTTCTTAAATTTCTCATCCAGCCATCTATCCACTTCCTTATTAACCTCTCTACTCTAGAGTGTTTTGATATACATATTTAAGTGTTGCATCTACATCCTGAAAACTAAATGCCCACAAACTTGGCCATGAACAGACTCTGAGGCTGGAAGTCTGGCCCTGGCTGCAAGGAAACATACCAGTATAAATCACCAAACCGTAACACCAATCTGTGTTCCTGATGATGCAACCCCGGAGCAGCAGCCTGTTTTGATCCAGGAGGTAGGTCCTCCCCTCATAGTCCAGTACTCCTGAAAACTTGTCCAGCTTGTTATTGGGAAGGTCATATTTCACCTCTCCTGCAGAAAAATAAAGGGCTAAGAGTCCTACCTCTGTAACTTTCGGGTTTCCCAACTGGATGGAAGAAAACTCAACAGAAAATCAGAAAGAAGACCCCTCTTCCCTAAGACATAGACGTTTTTCGCTCACCATCTCTCATCAGCTCCCTTTAGAAAAGCAGGTAAACATTTGTGGGTATCAAAGAATGATAATTCTGTATGTGCCATGGATCACCCAGAGACAAAAAAGAACCCACAGCCTACATTATCACCATCAATACTGTCGGGCTCTTGCTCTGGAATTACTACATAATGGCAGGGATTTTGCACTCCGTAGTACAGAGGTCCCCAGGCAGACTACAGACAGACTATGACAAAAGCCACAGAATCCTTCACTGGTACAAATTGGATCTGTCACAAATTTACCAAGTCAAGAATTCCGGAGAAAGTGTTTCAGTCTAGTCCTGAAGATCATGAAAAATATGGTGGGGATCCCCAGCACCCTCATAAACTGCATGTTGTTACCAGAATAAGAAGTATAAAAAAGTCGCTATTGGGAAAAGGATACAATAAAGATGCTTGGATTAGAAAAAGCACATGCCCTCAAGTTCACAAGAATACTCCTTCAGTGAATGCAAAACTGAAAATGGATGTACACTTGACAAGGAGCAAGGCCCTGGAGCTTCCAGGACCTCCAGCTGAAGAAAACACGGCTAACACGGGGAGAATTATTGTGCAGTGACATCTGAAGTCTGTGGAACTGGAAGCAAAGGCTGGCACCACAGCAAATACAACTTGCTCATACTCAATAGAGAGTGTTTTCATTAAAGTTTATTTTAAATACAGTAAAAAATACTCTCAGACCAGTTATCTGTAGAGCTGAAGAAACTAAAATACTAAACTTCAAGAGAATCTAGCTGGGATTTTTTTCCAAAATGGAAGTATCATTTGACTTTTCCCCAGTTAGCAAATATGCCCTTTGTAAATATTTATGACATGCTAAAATGATGGAGAAAGCATTCATCTACCCATTGTTTAGGGAAGTTATGAACCCATTGAAGCATATTCTTACATGCGTTTTTTCTATACATGTATGCAAACATATGTTTCCCAAAACAGGCTTATGTTAAATATACCATCCTGGCTTTTGTAATCTACATTTACTCCTATTTATATATTAATGCATACTTTTCATGTCAATAAAATCAAGTTTCATATTATCTGTTAATGAGTTAATGTCTTATATGGATTTGCTATACTTTTCTTAGCAGTCCTCTGCTGATGAAAGTTTGGGTAGAAAAACTAGTTTTCTAGCTTACCTTTAAAGGCAGAGAGTAGTTCCAAATTATCTTCCATGTCACAGGTAACTGAGATGGCTTGCTTCACTTTCAGGTTGGTTTCACTAGAGTAAAGGTCACAGGTTCATCAGAGTATAGACATATACACAACACAGGACCACTTTCTCCTACTTTTTCATGGGGCAGGGTATGGGCTATGGACTTGAACTTGAGAATACCTCACACTCTTCCCCGTTCTCGTGAGCAGCTGGAGGTGAGATACCTCTGTAAGAAGTCCAGTGTTAGCCCACTGGCTCCCCCCCCTCCTCACACCCTGCAACATATTCCCATTACTCTAACCAACCCAGATCTAGCCAGTCAGATGCTTTGGAAAGGCTTAAGAGACAAAGCAACTTGGAAGTGGCACCTGTTCCTTTCAAGAATATGGAGCAGGTCCTGTAAGAACCTCTGAGGAAAATTACTCTGCTCTCATCATTATTTCTAGGGCCCATGGGAAGATACAGGAATGCATAGATACTGAAAGAAAAATAGGAGCCATGGGCTGGAGAGATGGCTCAGCAGTTAAAGGTGCTCACTTGCAAAGCCTGCTGCTCTGGGTTCATTTCCCCTGAACCCACATAAAGCCAGGTGCACAAAGTGACACATTTGTCTGGAGTTTGTTTACAGTGGCAAAAGTGTTCCCATTCTCTCTTTCTCCCTAACTCTAAATGAATGAATGAATGAGTAAATATAGAAGTCACATTTCAAAAAGCTTTTGAACACCAAGAGAATTTGTTGGAAGAATGCACATAAAAACTTCATGAGACAAAATTTCTGAAATAGCTTCAGTCTTCCCAAGACCCCTGGCTTTTGTGTGTTAGTGAATTCCCACCTTAATTCTTTATAGAGAATGGTTTTTTTTTTTAGTCAAAGATTACTTCTATAGCTAAAAATTTCCCTGAAAAATTTGAAACTGAATTCTAAAATTTTATAGTTCTATTCCCCTTTCCTGCTAGTCAACATTATGTAATATAACTGCCCCTCAATATTTTCAGGCATTTAGTTCCAGAACCCTGGTGGGATACCCAAGTTCATGGATGCTCAGTTCTCTAATATTAAATGGTGTAGCATTTGCCTATAACTTATGCCCACTCTCCTATATACTTTAAATGACTTCTAGATTACTTACACTTCCTGTTTGCTTGCATTTTTCAAGGTAGGGTCTCATTGTAGCCCAGGCTGATCTAGAATTCACTATGTAGTACCAGGCTGGCCTAGAACTCATAGTCATCCTCCTCTCTCTGCCTACATGGGTTTTTACTTAGGTTTTCTGGCCCACAGACTATTTGTTCCACCTGAGAATCAAGCTAGCTTCCTGTACTGTGCTCTCCCTCCACGAGAGGACATTGAAGCTGACTCAACGCTCTCAATGCAGCATCAGGGGAGAACGCTTACCCGTCCAGATCGGCTGTCTCGATGTACGTCAGACCACTTGGCTCACTGCTAGAGAGTAACAGTATGTCTGCCTGTGATTAGAAAAGTTAGACAGGATGAGGAAAGCAGGAAGGCAGGATCTTAAATTACAGTCCTTTGAGAACAGATGTGCGCCCTAAGAACTTTGCAGACTTTAGTTTACTTTCATTACCTGGGGCCCCTCACGGCTACCACACCCCTTTCCCAGAGCCTCTTGCACTTTACCTGTCTCAATGGTGAGGGCTGGACAAGAGCAAGTGGATAATCTCAATGCAAGGTGAGGCAGAAGTGCCAGAAGGATCGCTGACGCCCATTCAAAGGGGAAAAAAAAACAGCCCCAGCCAGAAGACATACTCACTGTAACAGGATGGTCATTTGTGAGTTTTATTATGTCTCCCACTTGGACATTCATCCATTTGTCCTCCATAACCCTGGAAGAAATGATCCTTGAATAATATCTGCTCTGAGAACTTCCCCAAGGTTCTATTTTAACTGTTATGAAACACAAAGCAAAATAAACACCACCACCAAAGGCCAAGATGAGCTAAGCCATATCTTCTGAGGACCAAAGTGGTTTGGGTTGCATTTTCTCTGCTAGAACCAAGAATGCCAGTTTCTCTTGACTTCAAGATATAGAGTTTCCTCAATCTCTAAAAGCACGTGTAAAGAGGCACATAATCAGTGAAATACTTGTAACAGTAAGCAAGTGTGTAAGAAAAAGTCAAGAGTCTCCATCCCCCCCAAGGTAGGAACTGTGTTTTTTTTTATTTTTTCCTAGAAAATATCAATTCATAAAGTTCCATACAACATACACATTTAAAAGTTATATAGGAGCCAAATGTGGTGGCATACACCTTTAATCTCAGCACTCTGGAGGCTGAGGCAGGAGGATCACTATGAGTTTGAGGCCAGCCTGGGACTACAGGGTGAGATCCAGGTCAGCCTGGGCTGGAGTGAGACCCTACCTCGAAAAGGCAAAAAAACAAACCAAAACAGACAATATTCTTCAAGTAACAGCGTCAGCGAAAGGATGGCTGCCAAAAAATATACCTACCTACTGACAAGCTGGAAAGCTAGCCTGCCTTGATCAGCAGGTAAAGGACTGTCCCACGAGAGGCCGAGCCCTTGTGCAGTACTGGGCTCACCCTTTGCTTTCTCTAGAGGGAGTCTTGGCAGGTGTCACAATTAAGTCACGGGCAGAAGCAAATACAAAACCCCACAAAAGGATAGAATATCACCTCAACTCAGGCCACTTAGAATTTTAATAAAAGTTCCTCTGAATATGGGCTTGTAAAGAAAATTGTTGAGAAATTAAAAAATGACAAAAGTCACGCCTTACTAAGCAGACAGTTTCTGGAGCGCTGGTCATAGACTCATGTCTTCTAGAAAATGAGAGTTTTCTAGAAAGAAGACTGTCTCAACAATGAACCTCACCAGGGTCTTTTTGGCTAACTTCCAGCTTAAAATCACTCTATGACAATTTTCCGAAAATTTATACAGCCGAAGTGATTATTTTCGGGAGCTCATTTGGCTAAACTTATTTAGTCAGCAATTCCCTATCTTGGTCAGTTTCTAATACACTCACTTCTTTTTTCCTTTCCCTTTTTTTTCTTTTCTTCTGTCATGACTGACCTTTTTGGAACCTGATAGGAAGTTTCAACAGTTTAAAACATTAAGGAAATGACCCACTATGAGTAAGAATCAGCAGACCTAGGAAATAGCAGGGTTAGATGTCAATGATTTTCAGATAATGATTTAGACAAGATGTGAACAACTTCAAGTACTAGCCAGGCAGGCCATGGCGTGGGGGGGGGAGGTGGGAGGGTGCGGGTGGCTCTGTACAGGCTGAGGTAGAGGATGGCTGTGAGCTTGAGACCAGCCTGAGACTACAGAGTGAGTTCCAGGTCAGCTTGAGCTACCTCACCTCACCCCATCCCAGCCCCCCAAAACTACAGGTACTTTGCAAGGCCACCATGATCAAGGCTGGAGCTCAGTTTTGAATTCTTTCAGGTTCACAATGTTCTTGTGACCGTGCTTCTACTCAGCACAGTCACGGTTCCTGTCCCACTGTCCCTACGTGTTGAGGTCTTCCCATCCCCCTTCCTCTGAGCATCCGCCTTCCTTTGCCAGCTCTGGTTACTAGGATAACTTGTTAGATGTCTTAGGATAGTTGTTACATTTTGCTTCATGTAGGAGTATGTCTGCCTCATACCAGCTCTGCCAACATTTGAGGTAGCTGTGATCAAATACTACCACGATATGGTCAGCACAAATACCGTTTTAGGTTGTTAACAGCAAAGATGGCCTGACAAAAGGCTATTGCAGACTGGCCAGTGAGCCACTCAGGATCTGTTATGTTCTCAGGACAAATGTCTATGCTAACCACTGTCCTGATAATAGTCACTTGCACATTAGTATCGTGCTACACTATATTAGCTTCCTTGGTATAATCACTTGTTTGTATCTTTGCAGGTATTTTGTAAAGAAAATGATATTATTTCCATTTTATAGAAAAGAGAAATGAGGCCCAGAGACATCTCTGTGAATGTGGCAAGTTCAGGACATGCTATATAACATCTAGAAATTGTTTCTTAGATCATTTGCCTAGCACACATATAAATCTTGGGTTTGACCCTATGTACCTCAAGAAAAGTTTTCAATAATAGAAATAAATTATTTTTATGCCCAATCTGTGGTTATTTTCACTGTTCTGAGCTACCTTTCCAAAGTACCCAGCATGTCAAGTGTTAGCAAGGCTGCCCACTCCCAGGACTGGTCCTACCCAAACCGGCTTCTCTAATGGAACATACTTGCCATTCGCCAGCACCAGAACAGAACGGTTGTTAACTTGCTTGTCATTTTGGTGCCTTTTCTAAAATCACATAAGAAAATATTTAGGAAAAAGATATACAGCAAATTATATGCACTTTTATTTTCTTTTGGTTTTTCAAGGTAGATTCTCACTCTAGCCCAGGCCGACCTGGAATTCACTCTGTAGTCTCAGGATGGTATATTACAGTTTTAACAATTTTAACCAGCCCCACTCAAAGCTCTCCTACCATTAAAATCAAGCCAGGAGGCTGATGGGAAATGGGAAATGATTGGAAGCTGGGAAAGGAGTGCAGAAAAAGAACCCAGAGAAAAGAAAAAGATACTATCTTGGTACTAAATGTCAAACCCCTGGGAGCATCTGACAAACAGCTCTAAGAGCCAGAGGTAGGCGACAGAGACAAGGGGGCTGGACCCCACAGGTGCTGCTGTCCAGCACACTCCCTGTTGACCTCACAGCAGCGTGAGGAGGAGCAGTCACAAATCAAACAGCAGAACAAGGAATTCACATGAACCACCTTCCAGGTGGAGCTACTCCCTGGAGAAAGGGTAGGATCAGGAAGGTGGTGGGCAATTCAGGGTTCCCCAACATTGTTCTCTCCTAGAGAGACTGAGTTCTGAACTAGAAGAAGCTGAGTTTCCATTCTCCCTGGCAAGAGATGGGAGTGGGGCATGCATATGGTTCTGAGCTAAAGTGAGTTGTGTATAGAGAAATAAAGTTATATTCTTTGTATATCTGACTTGTGACAAGTTCAAATCACTGTATGTGCTAAGACTAGATTTTTATCCCAGCACTTGGGAGGCTGAGGTAGGAGGATCACCATGAGTTCGAGGCTACCCTGAGACTACATAGTAAATTCCAGGTCAGCCTGGGCTAGAGCGAGACCGTACCTGGAAACCACCCCTCCCACCAAAAAAAAAAAAAAACAAATAAATAAAAGACTGGATTTTACGGAGGTAAAAGAACAAGGAAAATGTCATGCTTCAAACTTTAGACTAAAAAACTATCTTTTTAAAAACATTTTATTGAGACCATAAACCATTATGGTTCCTCCCCTTTCCCACCCTCCCCCATATTTTTTTCTTCCCCCTCTCAGTTAGTCTGTTTTGTTTTGGTGTCAACATCCTTTTCTCCCATGATGTGTAGGTATTATCAGGCACTGGGAAGTCATGAATGTCAAGGCCGATTTGTGTCTGCAAGTTTGCGTTGTCAGCAGTCCTCCCTCCCTTTGGTTAGAAACCTATCGTGATGGCACCAGGACTCTTTGGAGACACTAGAGGAGCAGCTTCCCAGCACCACGAGCTGACCCCACGGAGCACTTGCTGCTCCTTCTGAGGCCAAGGAAGAAGTGATGGGTATGTGCTCAGGTCATGAGCTTTCTACACTGAAGCGCCCCGGGCTGTACATGACAGTGACGCTGAGAGAGAAACGGGGAAAGTTCGAGAGAAGGAGGAGAACGTGGAGGAGAAGGAAGGAAAAATGGGAGAAAGAGGAAAAGCAGAGGGAAAGGGGAAAGGAATATAAAATGGGAGGACTGGGTGGGGGTCAAGCCACACAGACCACCAGCCCTGGGCTCAGAGGCCTGTGCTGAAGAAGAGGGAACCCGGACTTTGCATTCTGCACTTCTTAGCCAGGGAAGTTCTGGGAAGGTTTCTGGTCCGCAGCCTAGTTACTAGGAGAGTGAGGAAAGCCAGGAAACTGCTTTACCACGTCATCAATGGCATCTTTCACTCCCGTTACGGACAGCACCACCATCAGGGGTATCACAGTTGTGTACCATGCCAAAGAGGAGATCTGGGGAATCAACTTTGAGAGCAAAAAGGAGAGATTGCAGGTCAGGACACAAAAGGACAGTGTGTTTCTCCCACTTCTGTGCCCCACCTCCATTTCACCTCCCTAGGTTTACAATAAACCCAATGCTCCTTGCTGCTTTTCACTGTTGAGCCTCCTTATAATAAGTGAGCAGTTCCCAAAGGAGGAGAGAGCAAAAGCTCCAAATTGCTACATATCTCTTTTAAATGTATCTACCTTTTTCTTATCAGGAGAAGCCATTTCTTCTCCACTAATGAAAGGCACTGAGAGTAGAGTGTTAACAGTGGACATAAAGGAAAACCACACACTATCCCACACCCCTTGAGTACAAAGAAGGTTAGATGATATGCCCCCCTTTTCTCAGTATGAGACAACCCCTCACTGATTCTTTCCTGGTGCTGGCTTTCATCGCTCAGTTTAGGGACCAATTATACAACCTGAGCCCAGAAAGGCTAAGAAAACCCTGGAAAATGCCCCAGGAGGTCATACCTGGAGGAACAGCAAAATGAGGAAATAAGCATTTGCAAGTCTCTGGAACTGTTCAAATAGGTTCAGAGGCAGGAAGTTAAAGATATTATATCTTGAAGTCTTGATGGTGTTGTTCTGTGAGTAAAATAGAAACAACAACAAAAAATAATTATAACTAGGGTAACAAAAGACAGCTCAAATCTGGGTTGATCGAGATAAAATTACTGGGTAGGGTATATGCTATACATTTTGGCAGGAACTATGGATATGGCGGTGAATGAGACAGGTACCTTTCCCCAAGGGGCAGCAGTTATTAGAGAGCTAACACTCTCATAGCCTAGTTCATTCCCGTCACTACACGTACAGTGAATACTGTTGTGCTCATTTTATAGAGGAAAGAACTGAACGTCAGAGAAGTCTCATGGTATTTCAAGGTTAGTAAGAGGCAAAGCTGTATTCAAACTCGGGTCTGTCTTCCTGCACCCCACTACTCCTTATGCATAGAGAAGGAAAGTCTGCTTCTGGTGTCACACCTTGAACATTGTGATTTTTCACAACCTCAGAAAACTCAGAACTCATAAAATAATATCCCATAGGAACCACAAGTGTATACTGCTATGAATATGTATATATTGGAGTTTTATATATATACACATATTTACATTATTTTATATGTATAGTACATAACATGTCTTAAAGCATTGTTTGAAGCTGGGCATGGTAGTGCTCAGGAGACTATGGCAGGAGGATTGTGACTTCAAAGCCAGCTGTCATGGTTTGATCCAGGTGTCCCCACAAATGAATGTGTTCTGAATGCTCTGTCCCATTCCTCCACAAGCTGCCTTTGGTTGGGTTCTTTTCTACAGCAACGAGAAAGCTGACTATGTTAGTTTTGGTACCAGAGAGTGGGGTCATCTGTTGCTGCTAGAACCCTGATTCTGTGGTGTTGGCCTTTTGGAACCGATATGTTAGAGGAATGTGGACAGATTTGAAACCTTGGCCTAAGAGATGCCTGACAGTGCTGTGAGTACAGTGTGATGGACCATTCTGGTCAGAGTTGAAAGACCTGAATGCAGTAAGAACTATGGACTATGAGTTTTGGCTTTCGAGGGTGGGAAAGAACTTTGTCATGACTATGCCAGAAGCAGAGGCTTGTTGCACTTGGCCTGCCTGTGTCCTGAGAACTGGTGCAGGGTTGCTTTGCATAGAAATGGACTGGTGTGAGCAGATGGAGAGCACACAGAAGGAAGGAAATCTTTGGGCCAAAACTGCTGCACATTCAGCAGCAATTGTTCAAAAGCGGGTTGCAGTCGAGATCCAGCAAAATGCCAGGACTATGATGGCTGCAAAGGCGAGCTGCCAGCACAGGATGAAGTTTTCCTGGACTGTGAGTAGATGGAGGAGCGGTATTGGAACTCCAGGAGACTTGTTACTGGTTAGAAGTATTGGACTTGGAGATAGAGTTTGATGTTTCCCTGCTTATTTTAAGTCTTGTATTGGTTTAATCTGTTTTTGCCGTGCTATTATTTGCAATGTGAATGTTCTGTGCTATTACAGGTTTGCTTTTTGGTATTATGGCTCAGTTGAAAGAAAAACCATGGGGACTTATGGAGTCGAGCTGACCACATTGTATTTTACATCATGTATGATTATTAGTTTGTGGGAACCAGGGGTGGACTGTCATGGTTTGATCCAGGTGTCCCCCACAAATGAATGTGTTCTGAATGCTCGATCCCCAGCTGGTGGCAGTTTGGGTATTAGAACCTCAATGGAGCTGTGTTGTTGGGGGTGGGCTTATGGGGGTTATAAGCCAGCTTCCCCTTGCCAGTGTTAGGCACACCTTCCTGCCGATGTTTACAGTGCTGTGGCAGAGGTGATGTCCACCCTCTGCTCATGCCATCATTTTCTCTGACATCATGGAACTTCCCCTCTAGTCTGTAAGCCAAAATAAACCCATTTCTTCAATCAAGCAGCTTTTGTTTAGGTTCTTTGTTGCAGCAATGAGAGAGATGTTAACTATAACACCAGCTTGGAATATATAGCAAGACCCTACCTCAAAAAAAAAAAAACAAGCCAAGTCAAAACAAACAAAAGCATCATTTGTAGCTGTCAACTATTGAAAATAACTCAAATGTTCATTTATAAGGAGTTGTTTGAAAACTATGTGTAGCTGAAAAAAGAAAAAGGGAAAGGCTTTTATGAAATTATCATTGTGAAAATACTATGATTCAGGATAGTATAAAATGTGGAAACATAAGAACATATATTCACATTTGCTTTATGTACACAGAAGCCCTAATGAAGACATAAGAAACTAATAAAAGTGATTCCCTCTAAGGGAACAGATAGTTAACAAATTTTCAGTATATATTTTAAATATTTTTATTTATTTATTTGCAAGCAGAGAGACAGATGGGAGGAGAGAGAGAGAGAATGGGTGCACCAGGGCCTCCAGCCGCTGCAAACAAACTCCAGATGCGTGCACCTCTTTGTGCATATGGCTTTACGTGGGTACTGGGGAATTGAACCCAGCTCTTTAGGCCTTGTAGGCAAATGCCTTAACCACTGAACCATCTTTTTTGTTTTATTTTTTTGAGGTAGGGTCTAGCTCTAGTCCAGGCTGACCTGGAATTCACAATGTAGTCTCAGGGTGGCCTTGAACTCACGGCAGTCCTCCTACCTCTGCCTCCCAAGTGCTGGGATTAAAGGCGTGCACCACCACGCCTGGCTTGAACCATCTTTTTAACCCCTCAATATATTTCTTTTTATGAATTACTTAGTTGCAAATAAATAAATAACAACTAGAAAATGGGTAGATATCATTAATAGGTAGTTTTCAGAGAATTTCAAAAGGCAAAAGGATTATTAGTTTATTCAAATTTATGAAAGCATAGATAATGAAATGTCATTTTCATCTAAGGGCTGGAAAAGATTTTTTTTTAAAGCCTTCATAATAACTAGTAGTTTGAGGCAGGCATGGTGATTGTAAATCTGTAATCCCAGCTCAGTAGGTGTGTGTGTTAGAAAGCTCCCAAGTCTGAGGGTAGCCTGTGCTACAAAGTGAGTGACTCATCTCAGAAAAAGCAAAAGAAAAAAAAAAAGCTGGGCATGTTGGTGCACAGCTTTAATCCCAGCGCTCGTGAGGTAGAGGTAGGAGGATCACTGTGAGTTCAAGGCCACCTTGAGACTACATAGTGAATTCCAGGCCAGCCTGGGCTAGAGTGAGACCCTACCTCGAAAAACTAAAAAAAAAATTAAAAAATTTTTAAAAAGGCAAAAATAAAACAAAAACTAATTTGGCAAGAATACGAAAAATGAGCAGTCTCTACTGTAGACAGAAATAAAATTAATATAATATTTTAGAGGGCAGTCTGGAAATACATATCATAATTTTTTAATATATTTACCTTTTATTCTACCCAATTTTCTTCTATGAAGCTCTCATAATATATTCATATACAAAGGTGCCATTTTATATGTACAATGGTGTTTATCATAAAAGTAGTGTAGACATTTCTCAATGTTCATCAATAGAAGACAGGTAAAACTTAAGGTTTATCAATAAAATTAAAATAATGTTTCTATTAAGTGAAATTTATGTGCATGGTTTGCCAGATGTCTAAGTAAAAAGGAAAAGATGGAACTATACTTTTATTTATGCAAGAAAAAGCTATAGTTAAAAAAGCTACATCATTCCATTTAAAATTTATTTTATTTTATTTATTATTTATTTGAGGGGGGAGATAGCGAAAGGGTGTATCAAGGCCTTCAGCTACTGCAAAGGAACTCCAGACACATGTGCCACCTTGTGCATCTGGCTTTATGTGGGTTCTGGGGAATCGAACTCAGGTCCTTCTGCTTTGTAGGCAAACACCTTAACCACTAAGCCATTTCCTCAGCCCAGCATTTAAATTTTTTTTTTTTTTTGAGGTAGGGTCTTGCTCTAGTCCAGGCTGACCTGGAATTCACTATGTAATCTCAGGGTGGCCTCGAACTCATGGCGATCCTCCTACCTCTGCCTCCTGAGTGCTGGGATTAGAGGCGTGTGCCACCACGCCCAGCTTAATTTTTAACAATTACATATAAATCTAAAATCTGAGACATTCATTCTCTTGAATTTAGGGTATTGGATTAATTTCGATTTCCTAGGCCTTACTGCACCATTCATTGTAGAGAAGTTTAAAAGAAAGGGGAGGGCTGGACAGATGGCTTGGTGGTTAAGGGGCTTGCCTATAAAGCATAAGAATCTGGGTTCGATTCCCCAGTATCCACATAAAGCCAGTGGATCATGTGTCTGGAGTGCATTTGCAGTGGCTGGAGGCCCTGGTGCTCCCATTCTCTCTCTCTCTCTCTCTCTCTCTCTCTCTCTCTCTCTCTCTCTCTCTCTCTCTCTCTCATAAATGAATAAATAAAATAGCTTAACAAAAGAAAGAGGAATTTATGTTGTAGGACCTACATTTACAACAAATTCCTCAGCTCCTTCACAAAGGAGATACGACAAGAGACTAGCCCACTTCTGAAATGGTGGCAGGAAACTCACCGGATACTCAAAGATGGAGTTGAATGATCTGTTGTTGGCCATCAAATGTCTCTTTTCTGAAAGACAAAGGGGAGAAATGACTGGAAGGAGGGCCCTCTTGAACCAGTCTAGAATGCTGTCCCCACACTTGCCTGCTGAGGATATCTGTTTGAAAATGGGACTTGGGAGCAAGGAATGTAGCTCCATGGATAGTGTGTTAGCGCTGCATAAACGAGGCATGGGAGATGGAGGCAGGAGGGTCAGAAGTGCAGGCATCCCTTAGCTACATATTGAGTTAAAGGCCAGCCTGGGATACAGAAGATAAAAATAAATAAAAATAAGCCAGATTTGGTGGCGCACACCTTTAATCCCAGCACTCAGGAGGCAGAGGTAGGAGGATCATTGTGAGTTCGAGGCCAGCCTGAGACTACAGAGTGAGTTCCAGGTCAGCCTGGGCTGGAGTGAGACGCTACCTTGAAAATATAAATAAATAATAAATAGGAGATTGTGTAGCCAAGCGTGTGGCACATGTTTGTAATTCCAGTACTTAGGAGCTGAGAAAGAAGGATCATGAGCTGGAGGCCAGCCTGAGGCTGATGGTTGCCTGCCTGGGCTACTGAGTGGGCTAGAGGGAGACCCTACCTCAGTAAAACAACAATGACGACAACAACAACAAAACCCAAAAAACAAAGAGCCGGGGATATAGCTCACTGGTAGAGCACTTGCATTGCATACACAAGGCCCCTGAGTTTAATCCTCCACACTAAAAAAAAAAAAAAAAGTCCAGAAATATAATAAAAGTGGAAATACTCAAGTGCTTCAGCTTTCTTGAAGGAATAAAATGAATATCTCTGAAGAATATATACATTAATACTTCAAATTGGCTTTCTAAATTATATGTCCATAAGCATTTCTGCCATATACTGAAACCCTGTCTTCCCTTTTTAAATCCATGCCAGCATCTTGTCTTAAAATATCTAAGGTTATTTAACTAAACTTGCTCTGGTACTATGATATATCAGAGAGACAGAGAGACAGAGAGAAAAAGTGTGTGTGTTTTAGGTTGTACCTAGGGTTCCTGGCTCCTAACTCCTCCCTCAAGCAGGCCACAGAAACTAGAATTTCTTTTCCCTAAGATAGGTCATAGAAGCTAATTATCTCCTACATTTGATCCTGGAGTTGACCATAAAGAAATTTCCTGGCTTGGGCTGGGGAGACGGCTCGGTGGTTAAAGGTGCTTGTAATGCAAAGCCTGCAGGCCCAGGTTAAACTCCTCAGTACCCATGTGAAACCAGATGCAGAATCCATTTGAAGTTTATTTGCAATGCAAGAGTCCCTGGCATGCCCATTCTTTTTCTCTCTCTTCGTAAATAAATAAATGAATGAATAAATAAATAGATTCCCTGGCTTCCCTGGTCTCACTGTAAGTCCTAAGACCCTCCATGTTCTGGAGGGATCCTGTCCCATGCTCTGGAGGCAGGAATACTGCCCAGAGAAGCTAAGAAGACTCTAGGCAGGCCTTGTTGAGCTCGCCAATCAGTCTGGCAGCACTTATACCTATA
This sequence comes from Zapus hudsonius, assembly GCA_004024765.1. Taxonomy (NCBI): domain Eukaryota; kingdom Metazoa; phylum Chordata; class Mammalia; order Rodentia; family Dipodidae; genus Zapus; species Zapus hudsonius. The sequence continues at coordinate 60,382 of PVHP010002898.1, read as the reverse complement.
CAATAAAATCCCCACAGGACAGGGCTTCAGCTTCTGAACATGTGGAGGCTTGTAGAAGGTGACAAGGACTCGTCCACGGGCTTACAGGGTGTGCACTTCAAGGAAATGGGGATGGGAACTCCTGCACTGGGACCCTTCCAGTGTGTGTCCATCTAATTCTTAATTTTTTATCCTTTAAATTATCTTTTATAATAAGCATGAATGTAAGTATAGGGTTCCTGAGTTCTGTGAGATGCTCTAGTAATTAATCAAACCTGAGGAGGGGGGTCAGGAGAATCCCACTTTATAGATAGATGCTCAGAAGTTTTTGATCAGAGTCTGTGGGATCTGATGCTGTCTGCTTGGAGACAGTGGAAGAACGAAATGGAATGAGAGGACTTCAAGCTGGTGTCTGCTGCTGCAGAATTACCTGCTTGCTGGTACAGAGCAAGCTCCACACAACAAGTCACAGCAGAATGGAGACAGACTGTCCTCCCTGACACACTTGCTGAAGTCAATTGAAATTAATCATTCCCACTGGGCATCTATTACACAGAAGCCCGTGTACTGGATGCTGGGGAGGGGGAGACCAGTAAGATGGGGTGCAGTCCCAGACTTTAAGGTAATAACCTGGCAAAAACATCACATGAACATGTAGAGGAACTACAAGCTAATAGAAATAGTGAGCCTCTTAATGTATTATATATACAATATATATCATATACACTATATATATCTATATATAATACAGACTCACACACACAGAGTATTTGTATCTGAAGGCATTTGGTTCCAGGTCTCCATGGATACCAACTCCATGATGCTCAAGTGTTATATAATGTATTATTTTCATGTAATCTACACACATCCTCTTGCATATTTTTAGATAATCTTCAAGTTAGTATAATCCCAAAAGAATTTATTTTTTTAGACATTTTTGTTTTAAAGGTTTAATTTATGTATTTATAATCAGTGAGAGGAAGAAAGAATGAGAATGAGCACGTCAGGGCCTCTTGCCACTGCAAATAGAATTCCAGATGCATGTGCCCCTTTTTTGCATCTGGCCTTATGTGGGTACTGAGAAATTGAACCCAGGATGTCAGGCTGTGTAAGCAAGTGTTTTTAACTGCTGAGCCATCTCTTCAGTCCTCCCCCCTCCAAGAATTTAAATGCTATTTAAATACTTATTATACTATAATGTTTAGGGAAGAATGGCAAGAAAAAATTATGTAAATTTTCAGTACAGACAATTAAAAAATATCTTTTCAATGCTATTGGTTGGAATCATGGATTTGGAACCCATATATATGGAGACATATAATCACTAGATATTTCTGTCATGAATGAAGTATTCATGTCATCTTTCAATTCTTCCCTCGTTCAACAAGCATTTACTAAGTTTTTGTCAGTGGTCGGGTTTTATGTCTTAGGGTTTTCAGGTGAGGAAAATATCGTCCATGACCATCTATGAGCATCTTCACCTTCCCTGACCCACTCCTAAGTCCAGGGGGAAAGACAAATACAAAGAAAATCTCAATCTAATGGAAGGGCAGTGATACAGGTAAGCACAAGGCGTTAGGCATGTTGTGCGCAGAAGAGGGGCTGGGGCTGGAAAGATGGCTCAGTGGGTAAAGCACTTGCTGTGTAAGCAGAAGAACCTGGATTTGGATCCCAGAAGGCATGGTGGTGCACTCCTGTAATCCCACACCTGGGGAGGCAGAGGCAGGCCAATCCTTAGGGTTTGCTCATTAGCTGATTTACCTGGGTCCGTGAGCTCTAGGTCCAGGTGTGAGGTGTGTAGAATGACGAAGGAAGACACCCAGCATTAAATCTCTGGCATCCATGTGCACACACACACTAAATAGATGAATAAATATATATGTGTGTGTGGAGAAAGGAGGGAGTGTACGTATTCCTGGAGTAAAAAAGTGCCTGAATTTATTTAGACTCTACAGGGTAAAAGCCTCCCAGTTCTCTTAAGACTGTATCTTATACTAGGTGACCTAGAATTTAGCCTGTAGGTTGGCACTGTAGCTAAGCCTCCTACTGCTTCTAATAATTACCAGTCTGTTTCCATAGCATTTGTGTCCTCAGAGAGTAGGCCCTGAGTTATACTGAGTGTTCATTCTGAAGCAATTCTGGTCTGGTGAAACCAAGGCCATGGCTCCTAAGATCAGAAAGGCATTTCCTTCCTTGGTTTTCAAAGACTCTACACTAGGCTGCAGACTCCTACTCTGATTTTTTAAAAAAATATTTTATTTATTTATTTTCAAGCAGAGAGATACAGAGAGAGATAGACAGAGAGAGAGAGAGAGAGAGAGAGAGAGAGAGAGAGAGAGAGTGCACCAAGGCCACCACCTTGTGGGTCTGGCTTATGTGGGTCCTGGGGAATTGAACCCAGGGCCTTAGACACTGGAAGCAAGTGCCTTAACCGCTGAGCCATCTCTCCAGCCCTCATACTCTGATTTTGAACTCACTCTATTCACTGTTCTAAGGGCTCTAGGACCTAAAAACCAACTTGCAATTGTTCAAATTTTTTAGATATAATTTACATAAAAGTCACTCCTGAGAGTTTTCAAGTGAGTGTTTTTACTATATCCACTCTTGGGAAACAATCACAGTGCACAGTGATCTCACCAGCAATTCGTAAGCAAGGGCTATGAGTTTCCTCTGAGCTGGATGTGTGACCCTCCTAGCTCTGTAGATTGTAGTTTGTTCTAGAGGAATTACAGATTTCCTTCTTGCTGTATGTTATGCATGAAATTACTAGGCTGAATGAGAGGATTCTGAGTTGAATACATATAGGGAAGCTGTGGACTTGCATGATGGGCTTTGGTAGGAAGCTTTCTTCTACCTCCTATTGACCCATTAACACAAGAACTTCTGCTGACCAGTGTCGCGTAGGTTTTTCAAGACAGCAGGCTCTACATGGCTCAGACAATCCAGTCACATCTAGGATTTAGAGATGCTGCATGACCTGAGTACACACACACAGCAAATCACATATACTATGCAAACACACACACCAAAAAGAGAGAATAAAGGTTCAAAATTTCCTAGGACTTATAAATTGCATAAGAGAAAAACTAGGGGAACTGTTTTCCCATTGCTTGTCTATTCAAGATGATCACCATTTGGTCATCCTACAAGAAATAGGTGACTACGTGGGATCTATGTGTGGAAGGTCTGAATTAGAACTGTGTCTTGAAGCAAGAGGCCTCATGGATCTATAAAACATGCAGTGGACTGAATGCTTTAGAATACAGCAGGGGTCCCACAGTGGTTAAGAATACAGAAAATCAGGGCAGGAGAGATGGCTCAATGGTTAAGGCACTTGCCTGCAAAGCCTAAAGACCCAGGTTCCATTCCCCAGTGCCCATGTAAAGCCAGGTGCACAGGTGGCTCATGGATCTGGAGTTCAGTTGCAGTGGCAAGAGGTCCTGGTGTGCCCATTCTCTCTCTGTCTGCCTCTTTCTTTTGCTTCTTGCAAATAAATGAACAAAAATTTAATAAAAGAATACAGAAAATCAAGCCAGGCTGCCAGGTTAAAATCTTAGTTCTACACTTAACCAGCTTGTAGCCTTGGAAAAGTTACTTAACCTCTTTGAGACTCGTTTTTGTGAATTACTACAATTTTCACTTTATTAGTTACTATTCAACTATTGTAGTTTTATTTGACAACAAAAAGTTGGAGAAAAACACTATAAAAGATGAACTGAGAAGTACATCTCACAGAGGATTTACACCCCATGTCCCAAACACAAAGAACCCCGAGAAACTGCAAAGTTATCTCCTTAGAGTAGCAGGGACACTCCCAGGACAGCCTGGGGAGGCTGCGCTTCGCTCCTGTCAATTAAAGGCAAGGCTTTGAATCTGGGAAGACCTCTTCCTCCAGCTTCCTAGGAAATCATTTTTCTTCATCTGTAAAATGGAAATGTTAATAATACCTACTCATAAAGCTATTGTATGGATTTGTGAGGCATATGTCAAGCATTTGAGAATAATTCCTGCTCTATAAAATATGCTCAGAAAAATTTCACAATTATAGACTGAAGTTTGACTAAAGTGAACTAGGGCAAGTCATCTTCCATTTTTGTTTATGTGTGGGCCAGAGTTTGATGTCAGGTGTCCTCCTTGATTGCGCTCCCCTTACTTACTCAGGAAGAGTCTCTCACTTGCACCTACAGCTGATTTGGCTAGTCTAGTTGGCCAACTCGCCTCCGGATCCCCCAAGCGCTGGGGTTATTGGCAGGTCACCAAGGTTACCAGCAATCATGTAGATGCTGGGGTCAGCAAGCACTTCACCCACTGAACCATCTCACTGGCCCCCTTTTATGCCTGTGTACTTGTGTGTATGTGTTTGTGCATGTGCAGGCATGCTGGCACGTACATGTGTAAGGAGGCCGCTGTCCACCTCCTTTGAAACAGGATCTCTCATTGGCCCCAACTCACCAATTAGAACAGACTGGTTGGCCAGTGAGCCTCAGGGATCCCTTCTCTACCTTCCCCAGGGCTGAGATATAAGTGCATCTGGGATTTTACATGGGGACCGGGGAATCAAATGCGGACGGTCATCCAGCACTTTCCGACACCAAGCTGCCTCCCCAGCTCTCATTCTCCATTTTTGAGCCTCAGTGTCTTCATATGTAGAACTCAGTAGCTGAGCCTGGTAATGGACATCTGAAGTCCCAGCTGAGAGGGGCTGAGGCAGGAAGTCTGGGAGTTTAGGATTGGCCTGGACTGCATATCGAGATCCTGTCTCCAAAAAAGAACAAAAGTGGAGTGGATAACACTGATCTCGTGTGCTGATGTGAAAGTTACATGTAATGGCAAACATCAAGAGCTTGCCTGCGTCCTGACTGGTCAAGAGTACACACTGAATGTTGTATTCTGCTCTTGATCTGCTCAGGGAGATTCCACAGCATCAATGTCTGTCTGTACCCAAGGCAGACCCTGGGCCTTCCGTGGCCTCCTGTGGCTGCACTGGCCGACCTAGCAAAACACCATTCCATCCAGTGGAAGGAAGTTTTGCTGTCTTGGTGGGAAAGTAGACTTATCAAACTAGCAGAAGCCTCTTGTTTAAGTATAGCCTTGGAATTTTCATTCAAATGTCAGGGTGAAATACTTAGTTCCCTTGCTCATAATGGGAATGTGATCACAAGTGAGATTTTCCAGCTGGAAATGAGATAATTCAAAAGAGCCAAAGCTCTAGCTACTAGATCGGTCAAGTTCTCCTCCCCATGTGGCTGTCTATACTCACAACTCGCTGGGGAAAGGGAAACTCCAGAACCATCCTGGCTACCGTCCTAGCTCAGCAGAGTGAGGTGATCTCAGCTGTTACTTAAACAGTGCCTGTGGTGAAACCTTCCTTCCTAAGGTTCCTTACTTCATCACTAAGCATGAGTAAGGAGAGCTGCTAGGGGAAGAATCATTGGCCAGTTTCAGTTGACCTCAATGTAAATTAGGATTACTAGAATTCCTTAGACAGATTCCAGATAATCACAATGGATGGTAGTCAAATCACAACCCAAAACCAGTCCAGCTAGCAGTAGATTTAGTTAACCATAAGGCTTCTAGTCTCGGCTACACAAGAGCATTTATCATCTCTCTAAACTCTGACATAGCTGAGTACAGACAGCAGACGATATTTCAACATAAATGATACTAAGAATGGCTAAACGACACAGAGAGTCATACAGCAGAACCCATCTCCTTCAGGAGACACGACAGCTGTTTTTGCTTTCTGATCACAGTTTGATTACACAGCAATGTTATGTCCCACAGGCTGTCACAGTCAGTCACTTATACTCATCATAGCTTTTCCTCACTAAACAAAGAACTCCTTAAAATGCCCATCGTAAGAGCTGTATTTTCCCCCATTTTTCATTGATAAATAATGCATATAGCATACAAGTTCCCCGTTGGCACAATTCAAAGGTTTTTAGTGAAGCATATTCATAGGAGCGTGAAGCCATCATTGCTTTCACCTTTAGAATATTTGATGACAGTTGTACCCCCACTACCTTCCACTCTTGCTGACCTCCTTCTCTTCCCAACTAGTCCCCTCCTACGTGGTCTTGGGTAGGAGCCACAGCTGCTGGGTGTTCATGATTGCTGTAGCTGCATTATGTCCAAAAGACAATGTTCCGCAGCACTCCTCCTCATCCCCTGGCACTTACGATTTTTCTGCCTCCTCTTCCACGACATTCCCCAGGCCTTGAAGGGAAGGATCTAGATGGTCCCTGTAGGGCTGAGCATTAAGCGGTCACTTCTCAGCACTTTGACCAGTTAAGAGTCTCTGTACTGACTGTCTTCCACTGCAAAAACAAGCTTCTCTGACCAAGGCTGATTGGTTGATTCCCCACCAGGGCCCGTGACCTGCCAAGCAACGGGCTTTTGACTAGGTTTGTAGTATAAGGCATGTATTTCTTCCCATGGAGTAGGCCTCAGATTTAATCAGAAAGCAGTTGGTTACCCCCAAAATGGCCATGCATCTATTGTACCAGAAGGCATGCCTTACCTGGCAGGTTGGTATTGTAGCCTGTAGGGTCCACATCTGGGTAAGACTGTTGATGACTGTTCTCCCCCAGCAGCCTGCAGGGCACCTTCTGGCACTATGAAAGCTAGTCAGCAGGGAGGGTTGGAGCTTGGAGCTCAGTTCTAGCTTAATTTCTCTATGTACCCAGTGTGTCGTGTCTTACCATCCAGTTGTGATGGGCAGTTAAGGGCAAGGAACAGTGAATGTTTTGGGGGCTCTCTGACCAACAACTCACAGGGAGGTCCCCACATTTAGCACTAGGATTCGGCTTTTAGAAGCCGCATTATTCCATGCAGGATAATTCCATTCAAGCTGCTCGCTACTTTAAAAAGATGTTTAGATTTCAAAGTAGAAGCTCTCCATAATGCTCCTTCATACATTCTATGTTTGGTTATCCCACCCTCATAACCTCTTCCTATGCCCACCCTCATCTTGGCTTAAATATTTCTATCCCTACCATTTGTATTTTTCTTTTGACACCTATCTGTTAATTTTATAGTTCATTTTTTAGCTGAGTTGTTTGTTTTCTTGATGTTTTGGTTTTTTGTATACTGTATATTTTTGTATTTTGTATATTCTACATATTAATCATTGGTCAGATAGATAGCTCCCATTCCTCCCATTCTGTAGCTGCCTCTTTACTCAGTTGATGGTTCCCTTTGCTGTTCAAAAGCCTTTGAATTTCACAAGGTCTCATTTGCCAAATATTGTCCTTATTTCCTGAGCATCTGGAGTTCTACTTAGAAAGTCCTTCCCTCTGTATGCCTATATCTTGGATTTATTCCCTACTTTTTCCTCTAGCAGTATCAGTTTTGGGTCTTATGTCGAGATCTTTGATCCATTCGAAGTTGATTTCTGTGCAGAGTGAGAGGTAGAGTTCTAGGTTCACTCTTATACTTGTAGATGTCCAGCTTTCCCAGCACCATTTGTTTAAAATGCTGTCTTTTCTCCAGTGTGTCTTTTGGCATCTTTATCAAAAGTCAGGTGGGTATACTTTTTTTTGTTGTTTTTCGAGGTAGGGTCTCACTCTAGTCCAGGCTAACCTGGAATTCACTATGTAGTCTCAGGGTGGCCTTGAACTCATGGGCGATCCTCCTGATCCTCCTACCTCTGCCCCCCGAGTGCTGGGATTAAAGGTGTGCACCACCACACCCGGGTAATAGGTGGACATAGATGAGGGTTTTTCATTCTAGCATATTAATCTATATGTCTAAAGAGGAAAAAATGGGTACATTAGAGCTTCTTGTCATTGCAGATGAACTCCTGATATATGGACCACTGTGCTCTGACTTTATATAGGTGCTAGGGAGTCAAACTCCAGCCATAGGCGTTGCAAGCAAGTGCCTTTAATCATTAAGCCATCTCCCCAGCCTGTGTGCCTGTTTTCGTGCCAGCACCATGCTGTTTTATTATGATGGCTCTGTGGTATAATTTGAAATCCATTATGGTAATGTCTCCAGGATTATTCTTTCTGCTCAGGATTGCTTTGGTTATTGGAGTCTTTTGTGCTTCCATGTGAGTTGTAAGAATTTTTTTTCTATTTCCATGAAGAACGGCACAGTGATTTTGGTTGGGACTGCACTGACTCTGTAGATTGCTTTTGGTAGGCTGAGGCGGAGGCGGAGGCGATGGCTGTGATTAACAGTGCGTGCCATTTCCACAACACTAATGCCTCTAATCAACGAGCAAGGGAGGCTTGTCGATCTTCTAGGGGCTTCCTCCCGTTCTTTCTGAAGCATTTCGAAGTTTTCATTGTAGAGATCTTTTACTTCCTTGATTAGGCTTACCCTAATGTATTTTTGAAATTTTTATTAATTATGAACTTTATTAACAAATCACATGTTGGTCATGTTCCCATTGGGTTATAGTCTTATATCCCCTCTCCCCTGCTCCCAGTCCACTGAGGGCCCTCCTCAGCGGGATTATTGGTATTCACCGCAGGGTCATGAATATATTCCTCAGGATTCTTCTTCCCACCATGTGGCTCTTACAATCTCTGCCCTCTCTTCTGCAATGTTCCCTGAGCCTTGGGCAGGTGTGTTATGAATCTACTTTAGTGTTGAGCTCTCTGCAACCTCTGGATTTCTGCCTTGATGGGTTTTTTGTTTGTTTTTTGTTTTGCCAGGCGTGGTGACGTCCGCCCTTAATCCCAGCACTCAGGAGGCAGAAGTAGGATTGCCGTGAGTTCAAGGCCACCCTGAGACTACAGAGTGAATTCCAGGTCAGCCTGAACTAGAGCGAGACCCTACCTCGAAAAACCTTGATGAGTTTTGAGTGTCTTCAATGTCTATTGCCATCTCCCTGGAGCTGGTTGTCAGGCTAGCAGTGAGAGCAGCACTCATTCTACTGTATTTTGTAAGGCTGTTGTGTATGGGATTACCCCCCCCCCGATTTCTTTATCAGTATGCTTGTTATTGGTATATAGAAAGGCTATTGATATTTTGTATCCTATCACTTTGCTGAAATTGTTTAAGAATGTTCTGGTAGAGTCTTTAATCATATGATCTACAAATAAAATACTTTAACTTCATCCTTTCCTATTTATATCTCTTTTATTTCCTTCTCTTGTCTTATTGCTCTATTATTTCAAGCACATATTGAATAGAGCTAGAGAGAGGGGACAGTCTTATTTCTGATTTTAGTGGGAATACTTAATTAAGAGTTTTTTTCCTTTAGCATGATATTGGCTAAAAGTTTGTTATAAATAGTCTTTATCATGTTGAGCTATGGCTCATCCATCCCTATTCTCTCCAGAGCTTTTATCATGAAGGACCACTGGATTTTTCAAAGGCCTTTTCTGCACTTATTGAGATAATCGATTATTTTTGAGACAAAGTCTCGCTTTGTAGCCCAGACTAGCCTCAACCATGAAATCTCCTGCCTCTGCCTTCCAAGTGCTAGAAATACAGACCACGTTAAGCTGAGATCCACTCTTGTAAACTTGAAAAGGGGGACTGGAGAGATGGCTAAGTGGTCAAAGGCACTTGCTTGCAAAGCATGATGGCCCGGGTTTGATTTCCCCCAGTAACCACATAAATCCAAATGTATAAGGTAGCATGCATCTGGAGTTCTGTTTGTAGTGGCAAGAGACCCTGACATGCCCATTCTCTCTCTTTCTCTCTCTCTCTCTCTCTCTCTCTCTCTCTCTCTCTCTCTCTCTCTCTCTCTCTCTCTCTGTCTCCTTTCAAATAAATCATAAGTAAAATATTTTTTTATTTTGGTGGGGGAGGTCATGAGCCCTAGGGGAGTAATGCCTGCTGTTGTCTGACTAACATGTGTTATGACCACCAAACTGCCTCATGAACACTGTTTTTAAATGTGCATACTCGTATATTAATGCTACTCTCACTTGTGCCTAAAGAAGCTTCTCTTTTTCAGATGGCGGTGACCACTGGGATAACACAAAAAATACCATAGTGCTGAGAAGAAGTGACAGTGGAGTGTTCAGCACTGGGACATCTCTATCACACCTCCAGAGGCTCAGGGTCTGTTGCAGAAGAGGTGGTAGAAAGATTTTAAGAGTCAAAAGAAGAAGGGTAGGACTGCTTACAAAGCAATCTTCCAGACACAAAATGGCCTTGATATTCAGGACTTCGCAGTGCCTGACACTACCTTAATAAGACCTTCAAAATGGGAGGAAAAGTTGATGATATTGAAATATAGAGACTACTTGAGAGGGAGAGGGTGCCTCCCTCTCCACCTCTATTCAATACAGTGCGCTTCAAGTCTTAGCCAGAGCAATATGACAAGAGAAGGAAGGAATCATCATGGTTTATTGCCTGCAATTATGGAAGCTGTCATTAAAAAATAGTTTTAAAAAATCTTGAAAAAAATTGCTGGGGTGGGGGGTTGGGGATGGGCTGAGTGGTTAAAGGTGCTTACTCTGAACAGTGCTGAGTTCAATCCTCAGCAGCCATATAAAGCCAGAAGCAAAATAGCACAAACATCTGTAATGCCAATGTGCCTATGGGAATGGGAGACAGAGACAGGAGACTAGACTGGCTTTTCCAGTAGCAAAAACGACGAGAGACCTTGTCCCAAACAAGATGGAAAGAGAACTGGCACTCCCAGGCTGTCCTCTGGGCTCCACATGTATACTGTGGCACACATGCCCATACACACACTCACACACAAATAAAATCTAAGTATTTTGGTGTGTGTATATGTGTGTGTACCATGGCACCCAAGTAGAGGTCAGAGGACCACTCTGCAGTGAGCCTTCACCCTCCACTAGTCAAGGTGGGTCTCTCTCTTCATTGCTGTGCACTGCAGAGATGGTCTGGGAGCTTCCAGGCCCTTGTCTCACCAACTGCTGATGTACAGAGATTACAGAAGCCTCCCTCGGCTTCTGACTTCTCCATGGGGCTTGGGGACATGAACTCAGGTACTGAAGCTTGTTGGCCAGTGCTTTATCCACAGAACCATCTCCCCAGCTCTAAGATCTCCTTTTGTAGGTTGTTTATATAACAAAGTAAGATCATTCAGTATTCATCTTTCTGTGCCTGGGCCATCTCACTTCACATAATGTCCTCCAGGTTCATCCATGTTGTTGTAACTGACAGAGATTAGGACAGTGACTGGGTTTGGGAGATGTGACTCCAAAGATTACAAACATTTAGATAGATAAGAGGAGCAAGCTGATCTGTTGGATGACATAAACTATATTGTATTCGTGAAAAATGCTGAGATTTTGAGTGCTCTGATCACAAAATGACAACCACAGGAGGTAATACATATTAATTAGCTTGATTTACACATTCTACAATGCATATGTATTTCAAAATATCATGTAAACATGTACAAAGTCACACCCATTTTAAAAGATGTAGAGCTCATATCTTTTTCTTTTCATATTTTTCTATTTTTATTAGTTATTGGCATGTGTATGTATATGTATGTGTGTGATGGGGGGTTGCACGCTTGTCATGGAGTGTGTGCAGAGGTCAGAGGAGAACTTTGGGGTGTTTCTTCTCCCCTTTTGAGACAGGGTCTCTTTTGCTACTGCTTGCAGAGTTCCAGATTCTCTTGGCTCTGCTCACCCATTGTTGTGGACACATCTGGATAACAGCTGTGGGAACACTCGTGTTCAGCTTTACATGGCCACTAAGGAAGATCAAACTCAGGTCAACAGGTTTGCAAGCAAGTGTCTTGAACTGCTGTGTCATTTCCCCAGCCCCCATTTTTCTTTTTCTCTTTGGAGAAAGAAAAATTTAAAAGGGCCTTACTGTATAGCCCAGGCTGGTCTAGAATGGGCAATCCTCCTGCACCAGCATTCTGAGGGCTGGGATTCCAGTCATGTACCACCATGCTTGTCTTGTATTTTTTTCTTTTCTTTAAATTTCAGCATCTCATGCTCAGCTCAGCATTGAGGCCCTGGATTTAATGAGATCAATCCTGGGCCTCAATGCATAAGTGAAAAGATGCCTACAAACGTGTTCAGCCAAACTGAGATCAGATTTGTAAGCAGCCCCTGCAGGGGAGGCTGATGGCCTCCTCCCAGTGGAAGGATCTGTAGAACTGGAGCTGTGCTGGCAAAGTCTCTGTGACCTTTGAATGCTGAAGTCAGCACACAGAAGCATATTCAGCCTGGCTGAAGTGACTGTGTGGACTGCAATGTGAAGAAATCATTTAAGAGACCAAGGACAGGGAGGAATACTTGGTAACTCCATTGTCCAGATATAAAGTGGCTGTTGTGTTCATGACTTCACAGTGGCTGTCATTACCTGCACAAGACTTATGTAATATTAGGCCAATAAACATTCCATCCAGGATGATGGAGGAGGGCCAAAAGGAAAAAAGACACGAAAATAGAAGGGGCCTAGTTGTAAAAAAGAAGGGATCAGTGGAAGGGGGAACAGTGGAGTGGGAGAGGGGACACAAAAAAGCAAAGGAAGGGGATGATGATTAAAACACATTAGATACACATATGAAAACTGTCAATAACAAGTTTTAAGAAAAGAAGAGGAAGCTCACAAAAGCAAAGTGAAGTCCTCACAGCTCCCCTGGGCCTCAGCCTACCATCACCAGAGCTCTGCTCATTATTCTGTAAGGTGAGGCCAGCCTGGGCAACACAGCAAGACTGTCCCCAAAGACCAAAACCAGGGTGTGGGAGAAGGCTCGGTTAATAAAGTGCTTGCCGTACAACCATGAGGACCTACATTCAGGTAAAAATGCCCAGTGAGGTGACACGGACTTAATCTCAGTGCTGGGAGGATGCTAGACTAGCTGGATCAGTGAGCTCTGGGTTCACTGAGAGCCCTTTTCTCACTAAATAAGAAACACACTAATGTCAAGCTGGCCTCCACACATGCACATACACGTGCACCCCACACATACACCATCCATCCACACAAATTCAAACACATACACATACAGCCCAAAAACCATTAAACTGGTTTGGCTGGCATAGATAAGGTTTTGCTAGAAACCAAATGTCCTCTTCCAGAGGGAGATAGGAAATTCTTCATGTTGATCCCTGTGGAAGATGAAAGGGTCACTTTGTTCTACATTCTCACCTCATTTGGAATGTAAGACCAAAGATGTGTGTGTGTCTGTGTGTGTGTCTGTGTGTGTGTGTACATGTGGAGGGCAGAGGACAACCTCAGGTATAATTCCTGAAGTTCTGTCTATCTTTTGTGAGACAGGATCTCTTGTCAAGAGATCCTGGAACTCACCAAGAAGGCCAGACTGGCTGGCAAGTGAGCCCCAGGGATCTACCTTCTGGGTGCTGGGATTACAAGTCTACCACCAGGTCAGGATTCCTTATGTGAGGTACAATCAAACTCAGGCCTCATGCTTCGAAAGCAAGTACGTTCCTGACTGAGCTATCTCCCCAGCCAGTGGGGCTAATGATTACAATAAAGCCAATGCCCCATTCGATTGAACTGTTGGACACCTTTTTCTGGAGTCATACATAGCACCTTCCTGGATGGGTACCACGAGTTGGGAAAGTTATGTTAAAGGCCATCATGCAAAATAAAATGTCTCGATGGTGTTGTCATAGCCACACACCACTGGGATGAATCTTCAAACTAGGCACAATTTGGGGGAGGAAAGAATCTATCGAAACTACAGATTCAAAGGGAAGTTCCATAACAGCTAAAGAAGCTGGCCCTCTTTTACAGGTCCGAGCAGAGAGAAAAACCCATCACCTACACCACACACACAATAGCAAGCAGGCAGGAGTGCCAAGGAGAGAATTTCTTCCCCTTTATATAGCCTTAGGGAGGGGTCTTATAACCCTTCCCCAGGCTTTCTGAGTCTCTGGACTTTCCTTCCCTCACTGCCTACACAGGAAAGGATGTTTACCTCTAGCTTCTTTGAGCTCCTTTACATCCTGCCCCCTACTGAGATACTACCTTCCTGTAAAGATCCTCAGAGACCCACCCAAGATAATTAAAAAGATCCAAGTTGACAACAAAACCTAACCATCACAAGTCCACCCCTTGTCAACTTGACATCAAACCATATCTCCTTACATCATGTTTAATTCTGCCTAAAATTATATAACTCTCCCACATACAACTGCAGACATGTAATCTCCCCCCAACATAAGGCAAGGTACCCGAACTGTGAGTTTTGTAAACCAAAACAAGTTATATGCTTTTAACATATAATGGAACAGAGCAAACATTTCCAACTGCTATGAGGCATAACAAGGAAAGACTGGGTCAAGGCAAACTCAACAAACATCAGCAAACATTCACATCTGCAGTTTAAGTCCCATAGCACAACCAGTGACTGACAGTCTCCGGATTTTCCGATTCTGTCCCTCCAGCTTGGCTGAGTACCTGGGGAAACTTCTATCCCAAGCCAACAGTGCTCCATGGTAGCCCTTACAAAGTCCTGGTATGTCCAAAACACCTTTGGGTCTCCATTGCAAACCACGGTCCATCTTCCAATGGTTTCACTTGCCAACCAGGGACTTCACACCCTGTTCCAAATACCGCATCTCAGCAGTGGCTCCTGGAACCGTGTGCACTTCATGACCCATTCCATGCATGCATTCCTCATGCTTTCAAAAGCAATACCATGTATGTAGGAAACAGCCATGTTGTTAATTCAGGGACAAAACAGACGTGAATTTGAAGAGCTGATTCCTTTCTTTCAGCAATTTCCTTTCCAAAGAGTTTGCACAGTCCATTTTTCTGTCCTTCCTGGGCGGAAACACCTCAGGCATCTCTCCGTTGTTTCAATGTAAAGCAGTTGGGCCATAATCAAAAACCAGTCTCTGCCAGTAAGTTAAACTTGCCTTGAGGTTTTTCTAACTTCAGATCTTAAATTCTCAGTCCCATATCCATTGCCAAGCACACAGTACATTACTTAAATTTAACCTTGGTCAAACTCTCTGGGCATGGGCATTAGGATGCATCCACCCCTTGACCCAGGCACACACTTCTATTAAGGTTTTCTGCAGTCTCTCCTTCCCTGTAGAAAGTTCACCAGCCAAGCCTCCAAATGCAATTCTCTCTGCACTGAGCATTTCCAAATTCTCACCAGAATAGTCTATAAAACTTGGCTTACTACTCTGGAAGGCATCTTCAGTTGCAAGTACCAAGTTCATGTCCATTCCTACAACACACAAGTTCCAGAAGATCACAATCCACATGGTCAGATTCATTTCAACAAATCACCCTACTCCTGGTACTAAATCTGTGCAGTCAGCCACACGTCACTGGGATGAATCTTCAAACCAGGCACAATTTGGGGGAGGAAAGTATTTATCGAAACTACAGATTGAAGGGAAGTTCCATAACAGCTAAAGAGACTGGCCCTCTTTCACAGGTCCGAGCAGAGAGAAAAACCCATCACCTACACCACACACACAATAGCAAGCAGGCAGGAGCGTCAAGGAGAGAATTTCTTCCCCTTTATGTAGTCTTAGGGAGGGGTCTTACAACCCTTCCCCAGACTTAATGGCTTCCTGAGTCTCTGGACTTTCCTTCCTGCATTGCCCACTCAGGAAAGGATGTTTACTTCTAACTTCTTTGAGCTTCCTTACATCCTGCCCCTTGCTGGAAGACTGCCTTCCTGAAAAGATCCTCAGAGACCCACCCAAGATAATTAAAAAGATAAAAGTTGACAACAAAACTAACCATCACAGGTGTCAAAGAAATGATTTCACCCCCTGCTTCGGGTTGCCAGACTTAGCAAGTGAAAAACAGTTCTCAACAAGCATGCCCCAGTTGTCCCATGGGCTCATTTAAATGGAAAGTTATGAATTGTTTCAAATTCAAATTTAATTTGAAATCTTTCATTTTATCTGTTAATGAAGTCAAGAAAAGATTCTAAATGTTAGTAGAATTGTTTTAAAGTATTTAAACAAACAATTCCAGAAACTAACTCTAGAAACTTTAGATGTTTGATTTTATTACATTTTGAGACAAACATATATTCAGTATACTTAGAGTTGTACAACCCCCAACTTTTGTGTTTATTTAAATGCCCTTCCATATAAAATTTTCATTGTAGAAGACTCCAAAACAGAAACAGATAGAACACAATGTGTAACTTTTGGGCTCAGGAGATTGCTCAGCAGTTAAGGTGCTTGCTGCAAAGCCTGAAGACCTGGGTTTTATTTCCCTATACCCTCATAAAGCAAGATACATGGAGTGGCACATGCATCTGGAGTTCATTTGCAGTGGCAGGAGGACTTAGTGCGCTCTCTCTCCTTACAAATAAATAAATAAATACATTTAAAAAGATGTAACTTTCTTTTCCTACACGTTCTAATCCTTCTCCTCCTACTCAGGAAGCCACTCTTAACAGACTGGTATATATCCTTAAGGTCATTCCTTTCTGAAGTATTTACACCAACAGAGAGAGAGAGAGAGAGAGAGAAAGGGAGGGAGGGAGGGACGGACAGACAGACAGACACAGAGTTGCATGTATTTAAAACAAATGAAATTCTAACTTACATATAGCTTTCCATGTTGCTTTTTTCTTTTTATACCTTTATGCCAGTACATACAAGCTGGTCTTACTCTTCTGAATTACTACTTATTATTATTTAAACCATTTCTCAATAATTAATAATTGTTATTGTGCTTTGATAGTAATCAAAATGATATCTGTATTAGCATATGAATGGCAAGGGAGAGAGAGAGGAAGTAGGTGGGACAGCCTGACACACCGTCCAGGACACAGAGCTGTGGAGGCACTGCCTAGGCAGGCTGTCTACATATATTCAAGACAGCAAAGCAACATTCAAAACAGGATGAGAAATAAGATTACAATACCTTATCAATTGCAAGCTCCCCTCAGGGACCACCCTGTAATCTCATGCAGGGTCTTTAGTAACCCTCTGAAGATAATAGCTTCAAACGCCACCAAAATCCTACATATTATTTTTGTCCTGGCACGAGCCAACAAAATCTTCAATAGATAAATATTAATTATTCCCTGATTGAGACAGCAGGAACTGGCTCTCTCTGCTACTTGAAGGGATTGATGCCAGGAAAGTGGCCTCAATTCTCTATCCCATGGTAAAACCTTTGGCTTTTGAAATAACTCATTTATAAACACTGAATTTTTAAAAACACCTTAAGTGGGTGAATTTTATGGTATATGGAAGATGTCTCAACAATATTGTTTAGAAATCTCATTAATCATAAGCATTGACAAAACAGAGATGCTGTCAATATTTTAAACTTTTTATTGACAGTTTCCATAAACATAGACAATATACCATGAATTTTTTCAATACTTTTTGTAGCACTCTAACATAAACATGGACAGTCTTGACTTCATCAAGATCTTATAGACTATTTTGTACACAAACATTTACCAAAAGTTTACCATGTGGCAGATGCAAGTTCTCTACAAATATTTCTTCATTTAATACCCACAGCACCTTGTTTGTAAACACTATTGTTATTCCCATTTTAATGACAAGGAGCAGCAACACAGAGAAATAAAAAGATTTGCCCAAAACACAGAGCCAGCAGTAGAGCTAGGATCAAGCCAGGAGGAAGAGACAGTGTGGGGCCTTTCCTCAGTGAGCTCATTTCATTCTCAAAAGGAAGCCTGAGTCTAGAGGCCCTGGCTTGCTTTTTTCAAAATTTCACATCAGGATTTTGTACTTTATTTCTTGTGCATCAGGCAAACCCACTTTGGAAGCTGGCTTGGTTGTGATTACTCCAGCTCCCTCTAATTCCACAATTTACCAAAGAAACTCGTGAAGTGACATCACAGTCCTCCTTACCAACAGCCAGATGCACTTGTCTCATCCACAAAGACTGAAAAGAAGGACCTTCAATGCCTCAGTAATTTTTCTCACATTGACCACCTCGTTTTAGCAAGAGGTAGTTGTGAACTTTTAAGAACTGGAAAAGTATAAAAGATAGTAAGTTTAAACTACTGGAATTAGAATTCTCAGATGGCAAAACTGGGGAGGTTTTAAGTATGAAATATTTTCTTTGGCAAAATACAGGCAGGGTAGTGCTTTGATATCTGTCACGGGGGGGTGTGGATGCACACAGGCGCACACTTCAGAGGTAGGGGGAAGAACATACAGACGTGGATTTCTTTGCTGAGTCCACCTACTTTCTTTCTTGTGTATTTCCTCATTTTCCTCTTCAGCTTCAGACATTGCAGAGTAGCACCAACTCTCATTTCATGGAATTACTGTATAGAAAACAGGATTTGCAATGAAAATTTCTCATACTGATACTTCATTCAGATATGTACTTAAGAAATCCAAAATAACCTACCTTTAACATACATATGACTATTAGATTTCACTTACCCTCATCATAAAAATATCTTTAAGGCTTGGGAAACAACTTTCAGTTCCTGGAAACCAAGTTTATTGATGACTACAATTTGTCAGAACAAAAAATCATCTGAAACTTAGGAATCCATGACAGAAATTGCTGGGTGATCTTTAAATGAAGTGCTCATTTGCACTTGGGTTAGTTTCTAATTGACTAGACTAATTTGTAACTCTCTAGGGTAGTGATTAACATATAGATTTTTATCTAGTAGAGACACAAATATTTATTTCTGGGGTAAAAGATAACTTCAAAAGTTATGACTTGCTACACTTTGGTACATTACTCATTTTATATAAAATTCAGAAATTTTAATATTTCTTTTTGCTTGCTTGCTTGAGATATGATCTTGCTATAAATCCCAGGATGGCCTTGAACTCACAATCGTCCTTCTTCCTTCTTTCTTAACATTTGTTTATTAAATAACCTAAACATATTTAGCTCCTAAACCTTCATTTGAACTGGTCTTGACAATTCACTGGCTCCCTTATTAGTTAATTAAATGAAACTCAATTTTTTTACCTTTTTTTTTTTTCAATACTAAGATTTTACCCTAAGGTCTCACAATGCTAGGCAAGCATGCTATCACTGAGTTGTATTGTATACAGCCCATTTTTAATTTTTGCTTTTTAAAAAAACTTTTTGATAGCTCCCATAATTATAGACCATAAACCATTATGATTCCCTCCCCACCCTCCCTCACATCTCTTCCCCCGCTCAATTAGTCTATTTTGTTTTGGTGTCATCATCTTGTGTGGGTATTATTCAGGCACTGCTAAGTCATGAATATCAAGGCCATTTTGTGTCTGGAAGATTGCATTGTGAGTAGTCCTGCCCTTCCTGTGGTTCTTATGATCTTTCCACCACCTCTTCCGCAGTGGACCCTGAGCCTCTGGAGGTGTGATAGAGATGTTCCAGTGCTGAACACTCCACTGTCATTTCTTCTCATAATTTTGGTTTTTGATGGAGATAGGGTCTTGGTAAATTGCCAGGCTGATCTTGAATTCATACTGTGACCCAGGTAGGCCTTGAACCTGTGATCCTCTTGCTCTAGAGTAGTAAATAAAACTTTTGATACCTACCCTTTTTATATGAAAAAACATTTTTTCTCACCTCTTAAAAATGATAGTTTATCATTATGGACAATAAATTTTAAAAAATGATAGTTTAAAAAAATGATAGTTTATCAAATCCCAGTAGTTTACTATAAAACAAGTCCTCCTTTTCTTCATTCTTTCTCTCTTGTTCTTTGAATATGAAGTGTCCCCCACTGGCTCAGGTGCTGAGCACTTGGTCTCTAGCTGGTAGCATTATCTTGGGAGTTTCTGGAAACCCTAGGAAGGAGGGTCTTCCTGGAAGACGGTCACTGGGTATACCTGTGGAAGTTATACCTGGCCCACAGCCATTGTTCTGTTTCTTGTGCACTATGAGGTAAAGAACCACATGTTCCTACTGCCATAATGCTCTTCCCAAGAGCACATAGCCAAGGAACCATGGACTGGACTCTCTGAAGCCATGAACTAAAACAAATTCTTCTTCCCTTAAGTAATGTCAAGCATTCTTTTACAGGGATGAGAAAACTAATTATCTCCTCATTACTACAACACAGAAAATGACATTTATTCTAAGTCAGTTTCTCATTGCTGGACAAACAACTGGCCAAAAGCAGTTTAGGGGAGGAAAAGGTTTATTTCCGGCTTCCAGAATCCAGGGGAACACAACAACATCAGTGGCAGAAGAAGATGGCTCCCTCCCTGCCATAAAACCAGAGCAGAGAGAATCAACTGCTCTGAGCACACCTTAGGGCTGGACTGAAGATCTGCTCCATGACATCTCCTCCAGCAAGCTGCTGGACACTTCAGATGCAAGTTTAGTCAAAAATACCTCAGGCCATGGGGGACATAGATTCACATTCAAACCACATCAGATAAGGCATAAAATGTAGATGAGCCAATACTAGAATACTTGAGTGAAATTACTTATGACTTTGAGATAAAATTATAGGAAATAAGTGTATTTTGACAAATTGGTAAGTGCAAACTTCCTATAAAAGTATCTAGATTTTTAAAAAATATATTCATTTGAAAGAGAGGGGGGATGTGTGTGTATATAAGAAACAGCTCCTACTCCCCAGATCCAAGAGAGGGAGTAAAGGTGAGCACCAGTGTGGCCATATATAACATTATCTGAGAGCAGGAAGAAGTTCCATACCCCAGAAGGGATGCCTTCCTTTACCTGGAAGATGGCTGGGCCTTTTCAAGCAGCAGAAACAACAGTGGAGAAAGACTCAGGAATGACCCGAGGAAAAGATTCTGTTCTGAGAAACAGGAAAAGCTCGGGCTGGCATAGTGTAGTTTGATGGGATAGTAGTGTCTGCGGTGGGCAGACAGCTCCCATGGACCACACTCCTGCCTCGGTTCCCAATGAGTCCCCCAGGGCTGGGAGGAAAACGCATTTCAGCAGGTGATACCTGGTGGGCCGAGAGCCTGAGGGCACCCCGGGCAAAGCTGAGTCAGGAGGCATCTCCCAGTGAGCCTGGAAGTAGCCTCACTGTCTGGGGTGTCTGGCTCCACATGCTCTAATATTCTACCCATGACGCTGTGTTGCTCCTGACAGTTTTCAAACTGCTCTGGAGGAATATTCCCACGGACTCTGCAACCATTTTGGACTCTTCTCCAAGATCTCCTTCAGTGACACTCAGCATATGGGAAGGATGCTTCCTTCTCCACCTGCTGCGTCTGTGGCCTTGGTCTGCATCTCTCCTGACATGCCCGAGTTCTGAAGGTCACTGGCACGAAGGAACTGCTCCACGAGTGGGCTCTCTTCTCCCGACAGCTCCTTCACTGTGGAACAGTTTTTGGAAAAACTTCTCTGGGGAGGCAGAGGGCATTTTCCAGAAACTTCCCCGACTCACCTCCCCTTCAACTCCAATATCACAACTCTCCTCTCGAAATTTTTTGGTAAATATTTTTATGCATTTATTTTCAGAACAAGAAAGAGAGGGGGAAGAGAGATGCCTCCAGATGCATGCGCCACTTTGTATATCTGGCTTTATGGGTACTAGAGAAGCAAACCACCGATCCATCTCTCTAGACCCAAGATTTAAAAAAAAATTGAGGGGGGGTTTGTGTCACTCTAGCCCTAGACTAGCCTGACCTCACTCTGTAGCCTAGGCTGGCCTTAAACTCATGGCAATCCTCCTACTTCAGCCTCCCAAGTGCTGGAATTAAAGACATGAGCCACAATGCCTGGAAAGGTCCAGATTTCCAAAAAAGAAAATGAAATGCTGTGCAAGCCAAGTAAAAGCAGTTTCTCACCCCAACCTCTTGAGTAAGCCTCTCTGCTGTCAGTTGTTCTAACCAATGGTAGCATTCTCTAGGATCCTGGTCCAACCCTGGTTTCCACACTAGCTTTGGAACTCCTCCTGTTCCTGAAAAGGAGAGTGAAGAATGAAATGGTCTGAAGTTCTGGGTGCTCCCCAGTCCCCTGCAGGGCCATTAGCAGCTTTGAGAATGTCTCTGGATCAGCACAGCTTGGAATGTGAGGTCTCCAGCAAGAAAGCTAAGTTGGCTGGAGAACTGGCTCAGCAGTTAATGCACTTGCCTATAAAGCACAATGGCTTGGGTCTGAGTCCCCAGTACCTATGTCAAGCCAGATGCACAAGGTGGTACATGTGTCTGGAGTTTGTAGTGGTAGAGGTTCTGGTGTACCCATTCTCTATCTTCCTCTCTCATAAATAAATAAATATTTTTAAAAGAAGAGAGGATTGAGTAATGAAGGCTCCGCTGGTACCAAGCACTAACCCAACCTTGACTCACACAATTCACTGTCATGGCCCCAAAATGAAAGAATATTTCAGCTGTCAGATTTAAAGAAAGAGAGGAAGGTGCCTGAGAATTGATTTTTATTGTACAATCTGCTACTAATTAATGACAGTGTGACTTGAGACATTTGATTAATAATTTGCTGCTTCAAATTTTTTCTAAAATGTGAATGATTTTAAAAATCAGGACATAAATTTGATAGGTAAGGATGAAAAAACTAATTTAGTAATAAATTTGTCAGAGAGAAATTTAGGACTAAGTACATATTAGAAACAAAGTACATCAGTCTCCATTATGAAACTGAAGTAGAATTGTGAGATTATGCGATTAATTCCCACCTCAATAGTTTGCATAAAATAGTCATTCAACTAATAGCAATATTTAAAATATTTAATAATACACCCACAATATTAGGGAAAAATAAGTCTAATAATACTGTGTTAGGGCGAAAATAGAATAATGTAACATATATTGTTGGTGATGTTAAAATCTAGACAACTCCAGAAGATGAACCACCTTGGACACATCAGCTAGGGCCCAGGTGAAATCACAGAAGTGGGAAATGAGCACGAGCGCTGAGTCCTCAGCGAGCCGACAACCCACACAAGGGTAATGGAGACAGACACCGAGGATACTCAACACAGTCCAAAGCAGAAACCCAGAGACTCTTAAGAGCTCAACACTAAAGCAAACTTGGAATTCACCCACCATGGCTCAGGGAACTTTCTGGAAGAGGGGGTAGAAGGATTGGAAAAGCGTTGGTGGGGGGATATCCAGAGCCATTACCCCTCTCCAAAAACCAACAAACTGCTATTGGTACAACTCATGGTCCTCCACCCATGGAGCATTCCCACAATCCCAAAGGAGTCCTCAGTGGAAAAGGGGCAGGGAGGAGGGAAAAGGGGGTACCAACACAAGATTTGTCCATACAGAATTTCTACTTATTAATAAAAACATATTAATTTTTAAAAAGCTCAGGGCTGGAGAGATGGCTCAGCAGTCAAGGCACTTGCTACAAAGCCTAATCACCCAGGTCCAACTCCCCAGTACTCACGTAAAGCCAGATGCACAAAGTGGCTCATGCATTTAGAGTTTGTTTACAGTGGGTGGAGGCTCTGGAATGCCCATTCCCCACTCCTTATTTCTATCTCTATTTCTCTGCTTGAAAATAAATAAATAATTTTAAATGAAAAAACTAGACAACTCTAGAAAAGGTAGGAATACTACCAAACTCCTTCTACGAAGTCAGCATTACCCTAATACCAAAACCAGACAAAGAATAAAAATATTAAGCACCAGTCTCTCTCATGACCATAGATGCAAAAATTCTCAACAAAATACTGACAAACAGAAAACAAGAATACATCAAAAAGAACGGGAAACAAGAGGGCTGTGGAGATGGTTCAGTGGTTAAGAGCACTCTCTGCACAAGCATTAGGCTTAGAGGGCCTGAGACTGCAGAGTCCACTTCCCCAGTTCCCACATGGAGCTGCACACGGGCTGTGAGATGGCTCAGGCGGCAAAGGCACTGGCTTGCAAAGAGAATAGGCAACTGCAGGCACGTGCACCATTTTGTGTCTCTGGCTTTATGTGGGTCCTGGGGAACCCAACCCCTGGCCATCAGTACCTTTAACCACTGAGCAATCTCCCCAGTCCAGTGAAAACATTTTTTTTTAAAAGCTAGGCATGGCCATACATGTCATAATCCCTGTCCTGTCAGGGGGTGGAGACCAGAGAATTGCTGGAGCTTTTTGACTGAAAAAAAAGTGAAAATGGCAGCTCTGTCTTGATGATTTCATTCATCTCAAGAAAACAGGCAGATGAATGAAAACAGGACACCTGACATCTCCTCTCATGCAGACACTACACACACCACATAACACATCCTTTACACAGACACACATGTGTGCATGCACACATATGCACGCCAAAAAATAAAAAATAACAACTATTATAAGAGGCAGCGTCTATAGCTCAGTGGTAGAGTACTTGCCTAGCATGTGGGAGATTCTAGGTTTAATCCCCAGCACCTAAAAATAATTGGACAACCCCTCTGGAAAATAACTTGGCTTTGTCTAGTGAGGTTGGTGAAGCACTTATGCTATATCCCAGCAATGCACATGAAGAGAATTCTAATAACATGTCACATACAATGACGTGTGAAAGAGCTGATCCCAACAGCACAACTGCAGGCATCAAATGGCTGTGCTTTTATTTATCACATCTTGGAATCCTAAATGTCAATCATCTGCAATACTAACCTTCAAACTATCCTTTTGAAGATGGTTTCTGGGATATATTTTGAGATGCACTAATGTCATTTATCATTGAAAAGATGACAAGAGTATTTTTATATTTATATGTGTATCAGAACAGGTAAAAAGAATTAAAAGTAAAGATAGTCATACTTTTTTCAGAAAGTTTTGAATTATTGGTATGGGAATTGATAGTTTAAAAGTATATATGTATGTAGTATATATATTAAATATTAGAAAATCAGCTGTTAACAGTGTAATAATTTCTTAGTAGATTTAAAAATTTCCCCTATTCCCTAATAACCATTTCTGTGATCACTAGGAATATAAATGATTTAAGCTGGAAAAATAACAGTCAAATCAAAGGCGTGGGTGGTGCTGACCATTGCAGGGCAGGTTCTCTGGTCTCTCCACCCATCCTGGCCCCCAGTGTCAGGGGATGGGGCTTGTGGAAGGCCATGGCCAAAAAGGAAAGGTTCCAGGCCCACTCTGGGCCTCCTGCTGGCCTGCTACAGCCATGCATGGTGGACTTGGCATTCTAATCAGTGCTTGCAGAGATGGAAAGCCTGTCCTATGCCAGGGTGATACAGGAGACTGGATTGGAACATTTTGGTGTGGATGCTTTCTTGGGAAATGAACTAATGACCTGGGATCATAAGCACATTGTCAAGACTGTGGCTCTCGCGGGATGGCTGGGGGACAGGATAAGGTAGAATGCACGCATGCCCTGAACACACAACTGGGATGAATTTCAAACCAGGCACAGTTATGGGAGGAAGGGTTTTATTAACGTTACAGATTCAAGGTGAGTTCCATAATGGTGAAAGAGGCTGGCCCTCTCTCACAGGTCCAAGCAGAGAGAGAAATCCATCAACAACACTACCCACACACACACACACACACACACACACACACACACACACACACACACACGCACACACCAGCAAACAGGCAGGGGGTATAGAGAAATTTCTTCCCCTTTATATAGCCTTAGAGCGAGGTCTTGCAACCCTTTCCCAGACTTGTTTACTCCCTATGTCTCTGCAATTTCCCTCCTGCACTACCCTCCCAGGAAAGGATGGCTATTTCTAGCTCTCCTGAGCTTCCTTACATCCCATGTCCTTACTGAGAGGGCTGCATTCCTGTGAACAACCTGAGATCCACCCAAGATTACTCAAAAAGGTCAAGTTGACAACCATCACAGTCAGTCTGATTAATAAATGGCAGTTCCAGGTTTAGCAGCTCTTTCTCAATGAAACACCATAGAAATGGATAGCTCTCCCCCAATCTCTTACCCCTCATTCATAACGTCTCACTTCTTTCTACTAGTCTGCATAAAGAAAACGGTTGGGAATGGCATAAGCATGAGGATAAACCATATTAGGTTCAAAACTATAAAATCCTTACGAGCATACTGTAACCTATTGAGAAAGTAGTGAGCGTCGCCTGGCAAGAGGGGCCATGAGTAGTAGGGAAGATAGTCTAAGCCTGTGAATAATTAGATCAGCCTGACAACCCCTGGTTCCAACCACTGGTTCCTTCCCTCACTGAGCTGTTGACCAAAGCGACTCATGAATTTCCAACAAGACAGAATTCTGTCAAGGCTCTTGAGTGCTCTCCCCAGGCCTGAGGCAAAACCCTGTTACTGAAGAAACCACAGACTGCATCGATCAGCATCGAGAAACCCTTCAACGTCCGGAATGGTATCCAGCCCCCAGAAGGCAGTTAGTGTAGTGCTGGAAGGCACTGCACAGGCTGC